>PVKS010017214.1:0-42426 GCA_004027875.1 Aplodontia rufa | reverse complement strand
TTTCTTTTTTATTTTAATTCCACTACTTATGTATTTTTTGGTCCTTTAACAAACATTAAATGCCTACTATGTATCAGGTACCAGAAGCAAATATATAAATTTTAGTCCACTACTTCAATAGCTAAATGCTTTTCTATTGAAAATCATTTGAGTGTGTATATAAATCATAAGCAGACACATATATTGGAAAATTATATATTGAATTCTATTAAAATCTTTTAAATATTTTATAAGTAACGGTGCAAATAGTGTTATTTTCAGAAGTCATATTTACTAAAGTGCATTTAATCCCTGGACAACAACTGAACTAATAATCGTCTCATCACCTATAAAAATAAGGCTCAGGTAGAGGAGAGGACTGTGGAGAAGAGAATTACCATATTAATTCTTCTTTCCATATACTACATTGTTTACACATCTGTATTAGTTGATTGATAGAAAGACATTATTTGGCTGAAAAATGACAAGTTAAAATTGCTAGGTGTAGAATTATCAATTACATTAGCAGCAAGTGAATAAATTTTGAAAACCTATGTCCACAGTAGGTCCTATAAATTCCATCTTCTAAAAATTTTTCAGCTAAGTTGCTCCACTTAACTCTCCAGAACTCAGATTTGATCACATGCCCCAGCTGAAGTCCTCCCATTTCCTCTCTGTCTGTGCTGAAGTCCCTCTACTTTTCTCCATATGTGTAGAAGTTGCCCCACTGCTTTGGCAAATGGTGCATGAGACCCACCACAATAGAGCACCCTACATCCTTAACTTTGGTTTTCTTATTTTCCCACTTAAGCTCCAATACAAACTTTCCAAGTATAGTGACAGATTTGTCCTCTGCATTAGCTGAATTTTTTCTTCTTGGAAAATTACAGACCCTGCCTCATAAGGTTACAAACCACTTTTCCTCTCTATAACCACTTTGTTCTTCCTGTTTCATTGAATAATTATTAAACAGAATCTAAATCTTAAGCAATCATGCTAGGATTAGAAGAAATGGAAATGACTAAAATACATTGAATATTTCCAGGAATATTAGAAGAAATAAGTATATGAGCAAATAATTATTAGATTGTGGGAAAGATCTAAGAGAAGAATGAGAAGATTATATGTAATGACAGGAAGTATCACAAAAAGATCAAGAGAAGTAACATGATAGTTTAAAAAATATGTTTGAGTCATCTGTGACAACAGAATATGAAACCTGGAGAGGACATTCTAAGCAGAGGGGTAGTACATTCAAAAGCAAAGAAGCAAAAAGAAAAGGAAAGAAGATAATTTTTGTTTGACAGTAGAGAAAGATAAATGTGCAGAAATGAAGGCAAATGAAGGGAGGGATACAGATTCAGCTCTGTTTCTCTAGTAATTCATCAAGATCCACTGTCAAAGGCACTTCCTTTGCATGTAAAGGCAATAGATTTTTGTTTTACACTCATTGTTTTATTTGGAATTATCTGTTTAAGCACAAATTTGTATTTCTGAAATGATTTGTTAAAATCATGTTTTCTCCAGAATTTCTCAGAGACTGACAGACTCTGGAAAAAGATTCCTGGTTAGTTTCCTTTTCTATTTCCAGTATCAGTGTAATGATTATAGCTAGGAAAAATTCAATATGAGTTTGTAGTACACATAGTGTACATTCAGTATGCATTATGAGTTATATCCTTATCTGCCTTTATTCAAAGCTAATGACTGACCTTCCCTTTGTGTCTTTGTCATTTGTCCAGTTTATTTCCAGGTCCACATTCCTTCATTCTCCACTTCAACAAACATTCATACATTTTGCCCCTTTGTTTTGCCTCCTCCTATAATCACAGCTTATAGTCCTGTCTAAGTTTATGTGTCATTACCTGGCAAAAACTCAGTAAGGAGCTGTTCTTTAATTTATACTCCCAGCATTAAGTTGTTGTCCTGTTCTTCTTCACACCTGGACAGAGAAACAGAAAGATTCAGAGTGTGGTATCCAGCCTCAGCAGACAGATTTTCTGGAAGAGAGAGAGATTTGAATTCCAGCTGCTTTGCTCTCAAGGTTGCACGTAGGTTAATTTCCTCAGCTTCTCTTATCTGTAGACCCTTATGCTTATGATGATGCTATTAGCAATACTTGTATTAAGACTGAAAGAGAAATATTAGCTGAGAAGCAGTGTAGCCTCACGTCTAAGAGCTAGGCTAGAAAGACAGAATACCTGCTTGATACTGAGAATTGGCAAGAGAGCCAAAGTTCAGTTAGTCTGGGGAATAAATTGGTCAAAGAACATTTTGAGAAGAGGGAAATTTTTTTCTTCATTTCATAGTTTTTGATTTGTCCATTTGGCAAGAGAAATATGGAAAACAAAGACTACAGTACAATATTTTAAGGGTAGAAATGAATAACTGTGGGGGCCAATGTTATTGGTAAGTTTCACCATGGAAAATTTTTAGAATTGTATAATCTCATATTGTTTCCCTCTCATTACATGGGGAGTCAAATAGTTTAACCATTTTTGATCACAGCATACTTCATGATAATCTCAGATTGAATATAGGACATTCATTTTATTAAATGCCAATAAATTTAGATGTCTGTTCCAGTGCTCGTAACAGATTGTGATGTTAATGATTTAATGATAGTAAAAGAATTGCTATTTATTGAAGATGTTCTTCAAGCATAAAGCAGGTAATTTAAAAACATAATATCCAATTTACAAATCATTAAGAAAATTTTATATATTAGGAAATAGATATCAATGAGACCAAGTGATTTATACAAAGTTAGTTAATGCTAGAATCCAGATTAGAACCCAGGCAGTGCAGATGGTAACTTCTGGACTTGCTCATTTCTAATCAACTTCATAGAAGGAAGTAAATTGAAATGATGGCAGTTATAGGAACTACCCATCTCCTAAAACCCTGAGAACTGTTCCAGAAAGTATTAGTCAGGGTCTCTTCTTGGTTTTTACATGTACTGTTTTATGATCACATTTTTTTAAATTAAAAATTTAAATGATTAGTAAAACATCACTACTTTATAATGAATAGATGCCTCCACTTCTCTTTTGTACCAGTCTCTACTGTGATTATACGTGCTTTCCAGAGGTAACTCTTGTCAACTACTCTGTGTCTTTAGACACTTAAAGTAATATATTATCATTTAAATAATATGCTTATAAGACTTTTTCAAGTTATCAAGAAAATTTTTTTCTTCTTGGTTAATCCCAAAATTTTTCTTGATTTATTGCTTGATGACAACCTTAATTTTACTGCCTCTGCTTTCACCTTCTGGAACTTTGATCATTCTCAAACCTCCCATTTAGGTCCTTTGTATTTATCGTATTTTCCTCAAATTTCCATTATACTTGCATTTTATCTTCATGCACATTCCCTTGTGTATTTCTGAATTATGTGATGGGTGAATATGCTAAGCATATTATTCTGGTTTGTTCTTTGTTCCTTTCTCAACCCGTCATCTGAAGCTTTCACTTTGAGCTCACCTTTCCCTTCTCTCCCTCCCTCATGTTCTTTCTCTTCTCTGTTTCATTCGGCTTTCATCACATAATACCATAATTCTCTCCAAGTCCAATTTAATTTTTTTTCTGTGACTATTATTTGCCTTCATAAATCATATTTGCCTGTTCTCCTGTTTTGGCTGCTCATCTTTAAGAAATCAAGTACAGGGCTGGTCAGTGGCTCAGGGGTTTTGGTGCTTGCCTGGCATGTGCAGGGACACAGGTTCAAACCCCAGCACCAGCTACACAAGAAAGTGTTGAAGCAATGAAAACCAAGTGAAAAACTAAATAAATTTGGTTTTCTCTTTCTCTCTCTCTCTCTCTCTCTCTCTCACTGTCCTTCTCTCTCTTAAAAAAATGGAAGGAAAGAGAAAAAGAAAGAAAAAAGAAATCAAGTGTAAATTGCGCTGATGGAGAGAACTGGCTTTAGCTTGTTTGCAGAGTGAACCCACCACTCTGTTAGTGAATATCCAAGCAGAGTTCTTTACCCTGGGGTGATTGACTTTTGCCCAGTTGGTAGGGGATTAATGATTTGACTAAAGTCTGATGGCTTAAACTTTTGGGCCAAGGAATGGGGAACACAGACTGAAATCCAATCTTGGTATATAATGACCTTTGAATAATCTCTCCTAATCCTTATCTTATTGTCCTCTTATGAATTATCTGGGCTTCAAACTCTCCTATGATTTGAGAGTACCTAAACCCTCTCACCTGCATTTTTATATAGAACACACTAAGATAAATTCTTTTCAGTTTTCTTCAAAGCCTCATAAACTATTGCTCTTTTAGATATTTATTTATTTATTTTGCTCATCAAAAATGTTTTATCACTCAATTATTTTTGAGTTCTTTTGAAACTTGGATAATCTGACTTTCCCAAAAAATTATTTCTATTTCTCCCCATTTTCTCATTTGCATCAATGTAGTAAGTCAAATCAGAGTTTTAAATATCATGGACATTCTCACATAGTACCTCAAAATATATCTGGTTTATATGGAAGAATTATTGTAGAAATTCTCAAGCTTAGGAATGCACCAAAATCAATTGGAGAACTTGATGGAATATGGATTTATGATCCTATTTCTTAGAGTTTCTGCTTAATTATTTCTGGATGGAGCCTAACAGTTTGCGGCTACTCTGCATCTGCTGCCCTGGGGATCTCATGTTGAGAACTATAGGATAATATATGAGGATGGAATTTTTCATACTCTAGAACATTGACACACAAAACCTATTTAATCTCTATGAGAAAACTAATAGTTATATAGATCAGATAAATCAGAGATGGTAATGGAAAAATAATACAAACAAGCTTTAAAAGAGAAAAAGTTATTACTTGTACATTGCAAATAAAGACTATTTTTAATTTGAAGTGGAGTAAATGTTATCTAAACATACCTTGATTTTTAAAACTTCCATCATCTCTTTAAGCTGGCTAGATTAAGAAATATTTTCCTTGTCATAAAAATCACTATTGGTCTCAAAATCCTAAAAGCCACATGATGTTTTTCTAACTAAAGACTGTCTATAAAGAAATTTTTGAGTATAAAGTTTTGAGCATTAAAAAAATAGCAACATAAAATTGATTTTCTTATGAGTATCTGATCTCCATGAACCTATTTTACGTTCTTCTCTGCATTAGGTTACCATCCTATTCCTCTCCATTAAAATGTCACTACTGATAACAAACATTCCTCCATCCATCTTTTCAAAGAGATCTCACTTTTCTAAGTCTCTAAAATAACTTATAACATAATTGTAAAACAATTAAGTCTTGAGAAGTACTTTTATAATAATCATTAAAATCAGGTTTATATACTTCTCCAAAACAAATCTACTCATCTTTAGTAATTCGGTGCAATATGAGAGAACAAGTGTTCCCCAGCTAGTCATTTAAGGAATGTGAATTGTGTTGTTAAAGGGTTGGCAAAAAATGATACAGCAAGAACTCTAGAATTTAGTTAAAATTGGAATTTAACTTAAATCCTATGCATATTTAAATCTCCCTTTTGTGGGCATGTTTATTTTTATATTGAGCCCAGAATATTTCACCTGATATTATTGTATTATTTTGATGACAATAAGTTAATTGCACTATCTCATGCAAAGTTTCACTTTTCTGTGAAGAACTCTGTTTTGCTGACGGCTTACTTACCCCAATGATGCTTCTGTGATTTGGAAAGCCTCACCTTCCTCCCTACAGTACAGAAGAGACCTTGCATGAGCTCCTACTTAGTGCAGGAGACCCACACCTTGCTTCCTATGGTGCAGAGAACACTTGAATAAGGATACCTGAAAAGAAGGAATACCTTTGTTTTTGCTAAAAAATTCACGATGTGTTGCTGAAGAAATTGCCTAAATTAGCCAACAAGGGATTATCACCTTCCTTTCCATCAAATTAAACAGTATATCAATAGGAATAACATTCGATGTAATCTTTCAGAGACTTTGTATCTCTCATTATTTTTACCACCTGTTCTTTTCTCTACTGATTGTATTCATCCCACTCCTGCAATTCTTTAAATTAATAATCTCAGGTTTCTCAGTAATTCATCCATTGAATAAAAAGCTGAACTTCTCCCACAAGAAACAGGAGTAGAAAATTAAAGACTTTTCTTTGCAATGGAAATGAGGAGTAGATTCCTTGAAGAAAAGACAACACAAACTTAGAGCAATGTTTTTTAATTCTTTCTCCCTGAAGACTGATACACTGCTTCCTCCAAAGGGGAATGAGGTTGTAATTTCAGTGAGTCTGTGGGCACCCTAGAAGAAAACCATTACAAATACAATTGTCTGAGCACCAAAATTTAATCATTAAAGGCAGCAAATTTTGCATTCTTTTATATAATCTGGCTAATTATTATCATTAAAAACAATGCTTTATACAAAAATTATTATTATTATATTATAGCCATATCAACCCTCAATATGAAAATTTAAGAGTAAATATTGTGACAGAAGGGTGTCCCATGTTTAGCTGAAGCTCCTTTTAATTCCTTCAGTGTTAAAGACCATTTTACATATTACTTGTCAAAGACACAGTCTTAGACATGTCCTGAATAAAGTAAAAAAAAAGCAAGCCAAATATAAATGGTACTGGATTCTTTAATAATGCAACCATACCTTACAAGAAAATGAGTTACAAAAATAGAAATCACACACATTTTGGAATAATTGAAATCCTAAATCCTCTGCTATTTTACTTAAGGAAATACATGCTTTTCTCTTTCAATTTTTCAGAACTTTAATCCTTTTTTCTGTATTCTTTCTTTTTTAGAGGTCATTTATGTAAGAGGGATAATCATAGCTTATCTGAAGTATGTTGCAGATATTTTGCCCATATTTTCATTATTCTTCATTTTATTGTACTCTCATACTTTAAAACACAATAAAATTATTTTCCCTTATTATTAGAGACAATCACTTTTTAAATTAATAAATAGTTATTCACTACTACTTAACTGATTTCCTTTGTGATTTAGCTTCTGGATGGTGTAAAGACTGGGTTTATCGCTTTCACTTTCCATAAGGTTATCTGGTAATCCCAATACCACTCTTAAAGGAGTTTATTTTTTTCCCACTAATATCAGATTTGCCTTTATTATATTAATTTTTATAAAATATGGGAATTTTATCTTGATTTTGTATTCTGTTCCTTTGAATAATTTTTCTGATTTCTCTTTTTCTCTAAGACTATACTACAAGATATGTATTATAATCATGTTGTCTACTTTCAAAAACAAAGCTGAAGTTAGATTTATTTTAGTTATATTAATGTGTAAATTCGCTTAGGCAGACATACTTATCTGATAGTGTAAAGTCATCCTATCTGATATTTCTAGTATATTTGATGTGTTTTAAGGTGTGTGTCATTTTGTCTGTTTTCATAAATTTAGGGATAAGTGTTTTATATTCATCTTTATATTGATGGTACAATGTTAACTTCTAAATATAAAAATACCAAGTAATGGGCTGGAATGGTGACTCAGCAGTGGTGGCACTTGCATGGCATGCACACAGTCCAGCACCACATACATCAAGAAATGTGGGAGCAATGGAAGCCACATGAAAAAGCTAAATAAAATTGATTCTTTCTTTCTCTCTCAGTGTCTCTCTCTCTTTCTTAAAAAATGCCCATATATGAGTCACATAATGAGAGGATGTGGATTGGCCTATATCTGACAAGTGGATTATGCTGACATATTATCCATTGCTCCAGTAAATAACAACAGACTTTGCCTGAGGTAGAATATTCATCCAGATTTGAATTTGCATACCTATTAACTGAAGCTCAGAACAGAATTCAAATAAAATTAGTCCTCCTGCATCTATAGCTTCTAAACAACAAAACCCATTTTATCGTAAGTACAGTACAACAAGTGGTAAAAGAAGCACTGTATTAATGAACTCATATTATTGATAATACACAACGTAGCAGGTGTGTTGAAAATTGTAATGAACATGTTAAAACTTTAATTACTGAGTTCTGAGAGGTCAGATTCCTAAGAGATGTCTTGCATAGTTAAGTGCCACGCTAACAGGAGTGAGGTGGAATCACATTGAAGTTTTGACTTGAATTTCTCTTATTGCTAATGATGTAGAGAATTTTCTTATATGTTTATGGGCTTTCTGGACTTCCTCTGATGAGAAGTTTCTTTTTAGATCATAGCCCATTTGTTGATTGGATTATTTGTGAGTTTGGTGTTTATTTTTTTAGTTCCCTGTATATTCTGGATATTGGCCCTCTGTCCGAGGTGTAGCAGGCAAAGGTTTTCTCCCATTCTGTTGGTTCTCTCTTGACACTCTTGACTAATTCTTTAGCTGTGCAAAAACTTTTTAGTTTAATTGCATCCCATTCATTTATTCTTGACTTTACTGCTTGTGTCATGGCAGTTTTGTTAAGGAAGGCGTCGCTGACCCCTGTATCCTGTAGCGTTGATCCTACTTCTTTTTCAAGTAAATTTATTGTTGGCTCAATATCCAGATCATTGAACCATTTTGATTTAATTTTTTTTTTTAAGAAAGAGGGGATAGTGAGAGAGAGAGAGAGAGAAGCAAAATTTTTTATTTAGTTTTTCATGTGACCTTCATTCTTCAGACACTCTGTTGTGTATGTGGTGCTGTGGTTCGAACTTGTGTATTTGTGCATGCCAGGCAAGTATTGTAACTGCCAAGCCACTGCTCCAGCCCCTTGATTTAATTTTTGTGCAGGGCAAAAGGTAAGGATCCAGTTTCAGTTGTCTACACATGGCTGTCCCATTTGTCCAAAATCATTTGTTGAACAGGCTATCTTTCTTCCACACTAAGTTTTTTCCCCCTTTATCAAATACCAGGTAGTTAAAAGGTATGGGGTTTCGTCTCAGAATCCTCTATTCTATACCATTGGTCTTCAGTTCTGTTTGGATACCAATACCGTGCTGTTTTTGTTACTGTGGCCTTGTAGTACAATTTAGTCCTCTCAATGAAAATGAGATTCCTATTTTTATCACATTTTTTAGTTTTATGCATATGCTGAACAAAACACTGAAGTTAACGCAACAATTTAACATTGTAACAAGCATGGCTTTTTTGTTTTGTTTTGTTTTTTGTTTTTTAACTTCAAACCCTCAGGATTAAGAAGCACAGACTTTTTCTTCTTTTTCCAAGATGTGACTACACGTGGGTGAATCCAAGTTCTACTTCTCAGTATAAACTTTTATTTCCATAAGAATATGTGTGATGCTAGAATTTTAAAGATTGTATATGTGCCACCAATAATTTTGCAAGATATGATATTTTTATTTCAGAAAAATAAAGTCAAAAGAAATATGTGGATTTGAAGTTTGTTGCTGTTGGTAATGAAGCTAAATGAATTGTCCCATTCTTTTTTTCCTTTGGTTTGACACCAGTGATTGAACCCAGTTATGGTTAACCACTAAGCCACATCCTCAGACCATTTTATTTTATTTTTTCCTTTGACACAGTATCTCCCTAACTTCTTTATGGCCTTGGTATGTTGCTGATGCTGGCTTTCAACTTGAGATCCTCCTGTCTCATTCTCCCAAGCTTCTGGGATTACTGGTGGATGCCACCTCACCCTGCAAATTATCACTTCTTGGTATTCCATAAACAGCAACCTGAACATATTTTTATTTCACTGTTTTTCCTTGCCCTTCTTTGAATTACAGGAGAACTGGAATAAGCATAGCAACAAGAGTATGATGTTATGAAATCTGTAAGGACTGAAATCAGCAAACCTGCTGTCTAAGGTTGTTGCTTCTGATTAAGATTTAATTTTGGGGGGCTGGAGCGGTGGCTCAGCGGTTTCAGTGCTTGCCTGGCAAGCACGAGGACCTGGGTTCAAACCCCAGCACCACGTACACAACTGAGTGTTGGAGCAACGAAGGCCATGTGAAAAACTAAATAAAGTTATTTCTCTCTTTCTCTGTCTCTCTCACTGTCCCTCTCTCTTATTTAAAAAAAAAAAAAAAGATTTAATTTTGGGGCTGGAGCAATAGTAACTCAGTGGTTAGAGCACTTGCCTGGCATGTGCAAGGACCTGGGTTCAAATCCCATTACCACATACACAATTATGTGTTGGAAAAACAAAGGCCAGATGAAAAAATACATAAAATTGATTCTTTTTCTCTCTCTCTTCCTCTCTCCCTTTTTTCTCTTCTTCTTCTTCTTCTTCTCTCTCTCTCTCTCCCCCTCTTTAAAAAATGAGTTAATTTGAGGCAACAAGAGTCAATTGATATATCAAGAGGGATATCACAAAATGTTTATACCATATTAGTAATTTCAAATATGTGTGTCAGGATAAAAGATATAGTTTCTCTTGTAGTTTAATCCTTCATATTTATCATGTTTTCTCTATTTCTCTTGCCTTGTTAGCATTTCTAGATATTTGTTAATCATTAGAAGACAGTTTATCATGTTCTTGAAACCTAATTTTTCAGTCTGCTGAGATTAATCTTAAATCTGTAAAATCCAGAGAGATGTCAAAATTTCAGTCGCCAAAAGGCATGTTGAAGCTTTGTGACATTACCTTTCACCAGAATAGTGTTATCAATTGCTTTTATTTTTGATATGAGTCCACCCCAAGAAAGATAAACATCGTCTACCTTGGCACTCGTGAAAAAGGATATACAGATATGAATTAACAATTCTCACAGAGTTCAGTTACTTGAAGGTTAGCTGGAAAGAATCTTGAAGGGTTAAGATCAGACCCAAGTGAACCATGACTTTGCTGTTGTCCATGAGCAGGTGGCTCTATGAGCCTCAATAGGAGCATCAACATGGAAATGAATGGGTTAGTTAAAGAATTTTACAAATCATGTCTTTCTCTAAAAGCCCTTTATATGATCCAAGAAATAGGGCAATAGAGTGTCTGTACATTTTTAACTTTTGAATTATTAGTCATTTCTTGAAAAGAGTACAATTTTAGTACTTTATTTGCCATTTTGCATCTTTAAGGCCAAATTCTTGGTAATGATCATTTGTACAATTTCAATGGTCTGGTGATGAGAATTACATGTGAGATGTCAATTTTTCTTTCCCATTAAATGTATGCTCACTGAAACAATTTTCAATGAGAAGAAATGGCTTTAAAATAGTAGGTCATTAAATCATCAGTTACAGATGTGGCTTCATTTTACGGGGATTTATTGGCATGACAAATCTGTTCACTGTGAATATAACAATAATGCAGTAGCAATTGAACATTGGAGTTGTCTGCCTTGTTGAATATTGTTCACTCTTACGTGTCAAATCTGAAATTCTAGTTTGTGTTAGTTCATTTTGAAGAGAATTTCGATGGTTGCAATTAATAATCTAAAGAT
Source organism: Aplodontia rufa (assembly GCA_004027875.1). Taxonomy (NCBI): domain Eukaryota; kingdom Metazoa; phylum Chordata; class Mammalia; order Rodentia; family Aplodontiidae; genus Aplodontia; species Aplodontia rufa. The sequence goes on along the minus strand of PVKS010017214.1, from coordinate 31,126 downwards.
AAATCAACTAGTGTTCTCAGGAGAAATTGAGGCGTATATTGACCGTGTGTTTCTATGTAGTTCAGCTTTTCTTGTTAAGTTGCTAAAGGAAATTTCAATAAAATGTACACACAATGTTCTTATTTGCAATTTATTCCCTTGTGGGAATTAAACTAAATAGCATATCTAAGGGAAATTTTTAGTTCATTAATTGGAAAATTTGATTTGTGCAACTATTTTCATTCAATAAAAGCCATGAATACTCAACTTCAGTGAGAGTCATTGCATTGAATAAATAAGCTCACTCATCTATTTGCATGAAATAAAGCTCTGCTTTAGTAGGAACTCCTTTGAATTCTCACAAAATGAAACAAGGATTAATTATTTAATGACAAATATCATCTCTGTTTCTTGGCAAAATTATGGGTTTAATATCCTGGAGTAATTTTATCTACTCACAAAACATTTTTTTGTTTAGTTTAAACTATGCATTGCCACTGTAAGTGAACTATCAAGTATAGTCATATGAAAATCTACATTAAAAGCTCTAAAACCGTCATTTTGAGGTAAACAAAAATTGTGAAATTATTTTCCTTCAGTAGTTTAGGACACTTAGTAGAGTCTTATGTCCCAATAAGTTAGCGTGTACATTCATATACACTTGGAATTGATGTGGTCATGGTCAGAACCCAATGTCCTTAATCTTTCTGTTTTCATCAATCCTGACACTACAAAAAACAGTTTCTGGATAAAAAACACAAAAGCAAAATACAACAGCAACAAAAAATTGCTAAACTGATTCTGGTGTCTTTTACTATTATAGAAAGGGAAATTTATTGCTAAGAGGTCGTTCTCCTTCACTCCAGCACACTATGACCTACTAATACAGTCTCAGGACCCAGTAAAATGCTGAAAACAGAAATTCTAAAGTAATGTAAGAAACAGTAATAGCTAATTTGCATCACTGAAATTGATTTTTGTAGCATTTTGTGTTTAAAAATATTTAATTTACATATTAATGCCTTATTTCAATTAAATAAGTCATTTGAGTTGGCAAAAATATCTTAACTGCTTTCATTTGTATATCTTATAGACTTTTCATGATATTATCATTGAAATTATTTAACTTTATTATAATTTAACAAAACCATATAATTTTCTTTGTAGAACCCAAACATGTGAAAATAAGTTGGCTATGAAAATTTATCAACAGACTTAAATGTGTTTGAGTATATAAATATACATAATCAACACTGAATACATTTCCTTAAAGCAGACCACATTTTATTCAAAATTTTATCAACATGCTTAATTGAAACAAATGAATTTTATGATATTTTTTCAAAATATATTTAGTTTTTCTGCCTGTTATACATTCATCAAAAGGCATCAATACTATGAGAAACATATTCAAATTGTATATTTTTATTTGTTGCTCTAAACTTTTTTCAAATTATGTATTTTGGATTGGATCAACTACTAGTTCCCCAAAAGTACTACAACAATAACCCTTTGATTAGTAAAATTAAATCCATCATTTTTAGCAATAAAGGTGATCAACTCTTTGGGTTACGAATGGAAAGAGCAAAGGTGTGTTGTCTATGAGGCTTTTTTTCAGGATCAGACTTAAAGCAAGTCTTTCATAGAGGAGTTTCTGCGGGCTTGGTAAGTCATGTATGCTAATTTAGAATTGGTAGATTCCATCTGCTGAAGACTGAAAGGTGAGATTTTTCTAGTCTGGAAGAGTAATTATCATTGTTGCTATATGCTAAAAAGTAGATTAGACTGTCAGTGTCCACTGAAATTCAGTTTTTCTTTCTTTTTTTTCCTTGTGGAACTAGGGATCTCCTTCTTGAATTAATTTATCCGTTCTTTTTTCATCCAAAGGGGATAACTTTTACTTCAGGATGGACCTTGATTATGCAAATGATCACAAAGGTGAATAGGTGCTGCTCAATTTGGTGTCTCCTCAGAGTCTTGCTGTTCTGTCAAGTTGACAGATTCTTCCATAGACAACTCTAGTGCTCTTAACTATCTCTGTAAATTGTAATGTTTCAGAGAGAATAGTTTTCTAGGGAAGTGAAGGGAAGAATACTGCCCATGGAACTTAGCACTTATTCAACTAAAGTTGCAGTCCTGGGGAGTCCAGGGGAGGGTATGGTTTCCGAGGCAAGAGGCAAGAATAAAAGGGGAAAAAAAAGCAGGAGAAATTCTGTTGTGCAAGGAAAAGAGCCTGGTTTCTGAAGTGCAAACATATGTGTGTGTGTATGTGTGTGTGTATGCACGTTCATGCCAAATACTAAAAATAACTAAATCAATAAAGCAGGGCAATTCACAGTGGTCATAAAGTGAGGTTGGATGTGGGGTAGGGATGAAATCCTGGGTGTTCAGGATGCTATTATCTTACTTAGAATTTCTTCTGTACTTTAAATTGTGTTGTATTTGTCTGTATTCAAGAACTAGTAATGTGCACTTTGTACTGTTCAACTTCATCTAGGAAAAGGGGAGAGACCATTTTTAGTGATTTTTTTTCCTGTGACCCTCATATATTTTAAACTTAGAAATGCAGAGCTCTCTTAAAAGCCTTTGTTGGGATGTACAGTTATCTCTGCAGTAGAGCACTTGCCAGGCATGAGGACGTGGGTTTGATCCCAACCACCAGATACTTAACTAAGTGGAGGAAAAGCAAAGGAACAAAACAACAATAACAACAACAACAAAAAGATGAAAAGGCAAAAAAATTAACTGTCCCATTCTCATTTTCTTAAGAAAAAAAGCCTTTACTTTTACAAATGAGGAAACCAAGACCCAGACCCACAGTCCACAGATGAAAATGAGCCAAACCAAACCACCCAGCATCCCCTCCATGTTCTCTATGTAACTTCACAGCTGTATCACAATTTCGGGACTTTTCTTTTACCATAGAAATTGTTCTGGGTTTTTAAAGTAATTAATATCTTTGAATTATATCAAATTATGTTATTTGATTTACTTTCATTATTGATGTTTAAGTGATTTCCAGATACAAAATCATAATATCTGTAAAGACTGTATTGCTTTATTTTTTCCATTTTATATGTCATAAATTAATTGTTTTTTATTTTACTTAATTGATTTTGCCATCTACTGCAGTGCTAAATCATATTAATAAAGGAGATAGTAAAACATGATGTTCCTTGCAGATGGTCTTGGTAAAATACTTAGAGTTTTCCCATTGAGTAAAATGCTGCATTTAGTACAAAGTATGCCTAGGTACCTTTATATTAAAACAATGTTAACCAATTCTATTCTATTGTGTTTTTATCAGAAATTCATGCCGAATTACACTAAAGCTTATTTCAGCACTTGTAGATATAATTATGTAATTTTCCCCCTTACATCTATTACTAAAGTGATTTATATTATGGGTTTCTAATATGTTGTAAGAACCACTTTTCATTTCTGAAATAAATACCCTTGACATTAATAAGTTATTGTTTTAAATGTTGCTTTGAATTTTGATTGCTATAATTTTGTTTAGTATTTGTTTAATGATATATAAATGACAATACTTTTAAATGTTTTAATGACTAAACAGACCTATATTTGGTCTTTGTGAACCCAGATTCACTTATTTATTTTGTTATATTGTCTTCATTCTTTGAGTACTTCCTTACTGTATGGCACAATTAAGTGTTTCAAGCTCAGATTCACGTATATTTTTGCCACAATTATGAAATGTGCTTTTATTCGGAGGAGTCAAAATTCCTTTTGAATTTTGTGTTGAATAATTGTGTTGGAAAACTGAAATCCAAGTAACAGCCATACTCATTGCTACTGTCCTTGCTTTTGAATTTTCTCAGTGGACAGAACCAAGAAAAAGTACAAATATAGAAAAAGTATTACAAATATACATGTAAATATGCACATTCCACAGTACACATATCAATTGGAATGTACATCACAGAAATATGCCCATAATTTATGTACATATATTTACATATTTAAAGATTGAATTAATCTGTATTTATTACAAACCAGCACTATTGTCCTCCACTTCCTCTGATATTTATAACTCTTATGTAACAATCAAAAATTTTTTTCCATTTTCATCAATATAATTTCTCATTTGGTCCCTTCTTTTCTTTTCCTTTTTTCTATAAATCATAATTCCCTTCTTTGGCATATTTCTTCAGACAAAAGCATTTCCTTTGATAGTTTATGAAGAGATGATCTGATGGAGACTTAATTTTTTGTTTCATTCTCTTTTCTTTCAGAGACTTCCAAAATGAATCTTTGAATAATTGGTAAATGCCAATTATTAATCTGGTGATTAATATACACTGGCAAAATCTTACATTTTAGTTTTATTTTCATATAAAGTGGAAAAATGTATAGTTTTTATTATATCATCTCTCTGTATTAAATGCTGTAGCATTTTTTCAAAGTACCTACATAAACATTTTTAAAGTAATCAAGACTGTTGTTATTTTGTGTGGTTAACATTCTTTTTTTTTTTTTTCAGGGCTGAGGATCAAACTTGGGGCCTTGCACATGCTAGGCAAGCGTTCTGCCACTGAGGTAAATTCCCAACCCCTGGGGATAAACTAATAATTTTATTATTTCTACAATTCTGAATGTGTCTAGTCAATGAACAGCTACTCAAAATTATTTTCCCAATTGTTTATATTTTCCTTCATGATCTTGCCATTTTAATCTTCCATCTTCCCAGTGTTTAATGCAATTTAATACTATATAGGCTCCAGAGAATAAAGGAGCATATCATATATGCTTAATTAATAGTTTTTTATTAAAATGCATTTTAAGTAGACAGCATTGCAATAGCAAAATTCAAAGGGAAATTTTTGTTAATAATTCCATTTCCTTAATAAGCCAGCTTTCTTATTCTTTTGTTGCCTTTCCACATTTATGGTATGCTGTACAATTTTGCATACTTATATAAAAAGTTGGTTAAATTTTTTACATTCAATGTTGATAACATTTTAACATGACATATATAAATGTCTGCTATGTGCACTGAACTCAACTACAAAAGCCCTAAAAATTTATACAAACATGAATTTGTCCCATAAGCACAGTAAAATGTTACAGAACTAAAATTTGATACATACACAATATAAAATGCTGAATTTTTCTATAATGAATGAAAATCCCCTTAAAATTGAGGCTACTGTAATATGTATGCCCACTATGTTCTTTCTATATAAATTCAGCCTCAGTTGGACAAACTGGAGTTCCAAATTGCTGGAGAAATGACTGGGAAAACATGGCTTTAAACTGTTTTCAATGTGATAATGAGCTAGTATGAAGATTAAGAATTAAAACAAGATAGCAGTGTGAGCTTAATATAATTATTTTACTCTGTTGATAACTTTCACTCTCTCTTTTCTAAGATAGCAAACTTTACGCTTCCACATCTTAAAGTGAAGTATATGGACTAAATAAGTAATACCGAAATTCTTTTCCACAGTACTGGACCACAAAACTTCAACAATGTGAGCTTGAGGAATGTGGGGATTTAATTAATTCTCAAGTCACACAGAATTTTACTTCGCCTTTCACTTGGTAGTATAGAACTCAGTACTCTCTATCTGTAGAAAATAAGCAGCTTGTCTACAGAGGTAGATTACTTGCATCCCATTGAAACATGAAGTGAAATGCTCTCCACTCTGTTCTGGATTTAGCATTGCTTATACCATGGAGACTCCATCACATTCTTATTGTGCCTTTATTTCAGTCTTCTTTTAATATTTAATGGGAAGATGATGACCTCAGAGTAGAAGTGTGGAAAACACTAAAATTAATGTTGAAATCTCAGTTAAAATTGAAGTAGTTACCAGTTAGTAAAATATTTTTGTCCCCAAGAATAAAACGTCAGTTGGATTCATTGTGACACATGCTAAATACTTACAGAATTAGTATAGAAATGAGATCATTTACTTGCAAATGTAGAATGCCAAACTTACAATGAAGCAAAAACTTAGGAAAAAAAATCATTGAGCACATACTTATTGGTCATGTGCCATGTTAAGAAATTTTAATATGTAATGTCTTTAAATCCAGAAAACCCCTTAAGTGTTTGCATGATTCTTATTTATAAATTATAAAAACAAAATTAAAAGGGTTTTAAAAACACCCAAAATTTCATACCCAAGTAGTGAGCAATATATGTGTGCTTTACAGGTAGATCTGTTTGAATTTGAAATCCCTAATATTTTAACACCTAGACAAAATGTGGAACTTTTCTCTGTTATTAAAATTGTAGGTTTTATTGGAGGAAGTACTGCCCAAACCTTTCTAATTAGCAGAATGATTTACATGTGTATACATAGTGCTAGCACTGAGATTAATTTCCATCTGTTATTTAATTCAAATCATTAACCTTCAATGACTTGAACAGTTTCTGCTTTCAAAAGCAGCTGGGTGTCGTCATACATGCCTATAATCCCAGCAACTTTATGAGGTTGAGACAGGAGGATAACAGATATAAGTCCAATAACTTAGATATAACGTGCATCAAAATAAAACATAAAAAGGGCTGAGATGTGCCTCAGTGGTAAAGTACCTCTGGAATCAATCTCCACCAGAAAAAAAAAAAATGAGTGAGACAGAGAAGAAATATGTTTAGTACTTATTTGTGAGCATATACCTTAATATGCATGTTTTGGATTTTGTAAAACATCCTTAAATGAATTATATGATTAAAGCCAGATAAAAATGTTAAAGATAGGGATTAGGACCTTCATTTATTTTAGGAGGTAACCAACTCACACAAACAGAAAACAATTAAGATGCAGGCTTTTTTTGATACCCGGAGTAATGGTTTTCAACTATACCAAACACAGGGTACATAGTTTCCTTTTTTCCCAGTTTAATATTCTTTTTTGTTGTTGTTGTTCAACATAGTCTTACACATGGGAGGGAATCATTGTTACACATTCATAAATATATGGATATTAACAAATTAAGTTAAGGCTGATCATTGTCCATGGTCTCTCCCCTTTGTCCATTCCCTGCTCCCATGTTTCCCCTACTTTATCCCCATGCTAGTTGGGCTGCTCATGGGATTTGAGGGTTCCAAACTGCATTAATAAGCCCCCTACTCCCTCCATCCAGTTGCACTGATAACCCCCCAATCCCTCTCTCCCCTCCCTGCTCCCCTCCCTTCTCCCCCCAGCTTCATAGTTATGGTTCTACCTGCTTAAGTAAAAATTAACCTATGTTGAGTTTATTATGGAACTTACTTGTAAAATCTATCTTAGATTTTACTCTAGCTTTCACATATGAGAGAAAACATTTTGCCCTAAGGCTCTGAGTTTTGGATATTTCACTCAACATAATTTTTTTCGATCTCCATCCATTTGGCTACAAATGCTATATCTTTCTCTGTAACAGCAGAGTAGAACTCCATTGTGTGTGTGTGTGTGTGTGTGTGTGTGTGTGTATACATATATAGATATATATGTATACATATATATACACAGTTTTTGAATCCACTTGTCCAGTGAGGGGTATCTGGATTGGTTCCATTGTTCATATTTTCAAAGAAATGTTTAAAAGCTCTGGTTTAAGTTTACATTTTCATCCCACATGAAATCATTTTGCTTTTCTAGTTGCAGAAAGGTCCTGTACCTTACTTTCTTTCCCTAATGTCTTTTGACCCCTCTATATACAATACTGTTCTTCCTTGAGATGAGTAATTTGTGTCAATTTATTAGATTAAGGAATGTCTAGAGAAATGGCAAAACATAACTGGTGATGTGCCTGGGAGGGTGTTTCCAGAGAAGACTGAGATGTGAGTGGGTGGACTAGACTGAGTGGGTAAGATCAAAGTGAGCTGGTATCATTCAGTGGACTGAGGACCTAATGGAACAATGGCAGGCAGAAAAAAGAATTTCTTTCCTTTACTCCAGCTGGAGTGCACTCTTCTTCCCATGGACTTCAGACTCCAAGCTTTCTTGTCTTTAACTGAAGGACTCATATCCATGCCTCCACCCAACCCCAGGTTCTCAGACCCTCCACATGCCACTGAGACTGGCACCATCAGCTCCCCTTGTTCTGACTCTTTCACTCCTGGTCTGAGCCATGCTACTGGCATCTCAGTGTCTCCAGCTGGTGGACAGCCTGTCCTGGGACTTCTCAACCATTGTCATAACGTGAGTCAAACTCACTAATTAATCCCTTCTCATTTGCCTCTATTTGTATCCCTGTATATCTTATCACTTCTGTCTGTCTAGAGAACCCTAATACATTATATCTTCTAAGGTTCTTCATCTATTCATCTACTAATCCTTAAGGAACTATAGATAAGTAGTTTAAAAGTATATATGTCAGAATGAAGTGCATTTATTAAACAAGGCAACAATTTTCCCTTCCTATAGCCTCCTAATCTAGAGGAGGAATGTTTTGTCTAATATATTTTCTTAGTACACTATCAATATTATTACTCTAGGATTTGTCCCCTTTGTAATTTTATAATTATTTATGAAAATATTTACTTAATGTCTGTCTTCTATTTCACTCCACTTGAAGATCTGAGATATCATCTCCACCATATTCACTTTACTTTTCTTCCATAACACTCAACACTTTATTGACACAAGTAGATGTTCAATAAGTGTTAGGGAGTTGAACTGAATATAATCATTTCAGAGATGTTAGAAGTAATTTAGCAATGATAAACAATTCAGGCTAATCTGGCACTGAGAATGTATTTTGTTATAAATAAGATGATAACATCTCCATCTCTAGGATTTAATCAGAAAAGAAATTGATGGAAAGAGCAAGTGAATTGTTTTTAGTATAGGTCTCTGTTTGGTGTTCATGTTTGCTTTAGGGATAGAGATCTTTGAGTGTTTGGTTGGTTTTCCTCTCATATCAAAAACTACAACAACAACAACAAAAGAACAAAAAAGATATTTCAAAAAAGAACATAAGAATTTATTTTCTTTTGGAATCATCTAGAATAAAAATATGTGAAAGTGACAGACTACAGAAAAATAACCCTCGTCTTTACCTTGTGGTAAAGAACAATCCAACAGTCTTAAGGGCTGAACAGTAGTAATAATCAAAAGCACTCAACAATGAAATCATACTTGAATACATGTAAGACACTTTGGAATCTCAGAAATATAAAAGAGTATCTTCAGAGAACTAAAACTCGTTGCTTATTCAAGTAAGGGCTATGAGTAATGTTACCCACAGTGGGATAAGGCTAGTTAAACAACAAAAGAAACTTGCTTTGGGAAAGTTAAATATATTTAGAATATTTCCCATTAATTTTATGACAATTTTATGAAATTTAAAGAAAGAAGCACACATATCTCCCCTTGCTACAAAGGAGATTTTCATTTAACTTCAAGGAATTTTTTTTGACAACAGTAATATCCACTGTAGTGGTGATACTAATCACTAGATATTGCTGAATGAAAAACAACTGCAGAATTCAGAGAGATTGAGTTGGAATTCTGGGGCTCTTTGAAACCTTGGTTAATCTCCCACTTAGTCATCTGATATTTAAATTTGAGAGAATGCCTTTTAATTTGATAATGATGCTACAATGAGTAAATGAAAGAACAAATGTTCCATACCTATTATTCGGAGTTCAAAATGAATACTTAGCAATAGGTCTTCCTTCCTTTCTGCCTTTCTTAGTTATTTCTCTCCTCTTTTATTTTCCTCAGTTGTGAGTTTTATCACTTTGAGATTCATGATGCTTACATTTAAATAGCTTTAAGTATGAAACAAAGAGGAAAGTACTTAACTTTAAAACCAGAAAAAAATATCCTCCATGTTTTTGCATATGGTGAAGTGTCTTCATGTTTCAAAGCTGTACTACATTTTATTGCATGCATATAACATGTTTTATATCCATTCATTGTTGCACATTTAGGCTCTATCATAGCTTCACTACTGTCAACAATACCTGATGACTGTGCAATGCAGATATCTCTTCAACACACTGATTTCAATTCCTTTTGATATAGACCCAAAAGTGGGAAAATTAGATCATCTGTCTGTGCTTTTTAAAATTTGGTGGAGCCTCCTTAGTTTTACCTTAGGTGCTCCATTTTACATTCCCATTAATAGTGTGTGAGAACTGCAATTTCTCCGCACACTGCCTAACATCTGTTTTCATTTTTGGTTATAACCATCCTAAGAGATGTGAAGTGATATCTTATTATAGTTTTATTTTCCATTTCTCTAATGATTAGTAATGTTGATTATTTTTTCATGGTATTGTTAGCGATTGGTATATCTTCTTTTGAGAAATGTGTATTCATGCATATAGTTTCAATTACAGGAGATAGATAAGTTTGAATGATCTACTATACACAGCAGTGATTATAGTTCACAATAAAACACTTTAATTTAGCATTTGTTAAGAGGGTAGATGCTAAGTCAAATGTGCTTACCAGAAAAACAAATACAAAACAACAACAACAACAAAAAGAAAATGAAAGGCAAATAAATACTTTTTGGAAGAAATGGATCTGTTTGCTATACCATATTGTGGTTACAGTATCATGGATACATAGATAAGTTTAAACTCATGAAATTGAAACATTAGATATGTGTAGCCTTTATAAATATTGTACCTTAATAAAGCTATTAAAATATGTTTGGGGCTACAAGTTCAGGTTTTTCATTTTAAAATTATTTTCCTTCCATTAATATTCAAAAAGTGTGATGACTTATTTCAACAGGATGCATGTGCTCTCTCAAACCCCCTCTAATTTAACACAAATTTCCAAATAAATATACTTTTGTATATGGTCAAAGATAAGAAAAAAATCACTGATAAATACTGTGAACTTTCTCTTTATTGCCAAGAAAATAGATGCAAATCTGAAGTTTTCATAGACAACAGAGTTTGGAGAATTAAAAACTTGGATGAATAACTCAACTTTAGACAGATACACTATTAAACAATCATGCAAAACATTTTATCTGGAGCTTAGGATAAAACACAAATATAAATAAGTTGGGGAAACATCCAAATAGCTTTTAAAAATTCTGTTAGAATTTTCTGTCAAGTCAGTTTTCTTGATGATGAAAGACCATATTGATGGAAGGATCATTTAGATATAAAAGTGTCTGATGCTTTAGATTTCAAGATTCAATAGAAAGAAAAACCTCTTTATTAAAAAGTTCTAGAGGCTAATACTAGTGGAAACTTTTCAGGTTCCCTCTAAACCATGGAAGCTTTGCTTTGCGTTAGTAAGTTCTTACACTTTGCCTTAAAGAAAAAAAGAGGCAAATATTAGTAAGTTACATCCAAATGAAACAACTAAACTAATCCAACTCTGTAACTTAATATGTGAATTCAGACATTTCTAAGAGCAAAACATGACCCTGTTAAATATTTGCTCATGATGATCAGACTAAAACAGGCCACTACTGAGAAAACTAGGATGAGTGATTCCCCTGGTTTCAATTCCAGTTGGAGTAACAGTGACAATTGATACTTACTGGCTGTGTTTTACCAAAATTGTTGCAGAACCTGCAGAGGGTACCAAGTGTATGTCACATTGCTTTCCAGATGTCATTGACACACTGCATTCATTACAAATGCTGTCCCCCTGGGGACTCCTGGGGACAGTTGCAATGTCCAGAATATATACACATCTTATACACATTTTATATTGTTTTGTTAAAATCTTGTAAGATTGCTCAAAAATAAAAAAATTAAAAAAACAAAAAACAAAAACAAAAAAAAAAAAACAAATGCTGTTCCCCATAGTTATTGGTCTGCTTTTACATTTAGCTAAATACTCTTAAAAGTCTGGACATAATTTAAATTATTTGTACTTGATAACAACTCCAAGGTAGGAGCTACTATACTCATTTTATAGGTGGAAATGATAAAAAAAATCCTAAATTAAACTGTCTGTACATGGTAAATGAGGGAAATGGTTTGAACATAAGAAATCTTTCTACTCTATGCTTTTAACCTTTATAATGTAGTTCTCCATATTAATATTTTTTTCTCCAGTATGTTGTTCTCAGTATTAAGCACCATGATTGGCAGATATAAACATTTGGGAATTCAATATACCTTCTCCAAATTTATTCCATTCACATTATTTCCATTGTACATATAAAAATATGCATGCAAATTATACAGAAGTGTATTGGGAACATTCACATGAATAATTTTAAGTGACAGACTGTGCAATCAAACCTTCACTACTAATACACTTTTTTGAATTTTTAAACAAATCAAAGACTTAGAATTGCATTCATATGATTATTATTCAAGGTCCATGAATTTCCACTCATTTAAATATTCAAATCTCTCTCTGGACACAATCACTCAGTTTACAGTAGTTTGACTTAACCACTAGTACCAACAACCTAAATATATTCCTACAGATGTATTTGTTTCAGACAGATTTTACATTGCTGTGATGAAAACACCCAACAAGAACAATTTTAGAGGAGGAAAAACTTATTTTGAGGCTCACGGTTTCAGAAGTAGTCTATAGAAAGACACCTCCATTCTCCTTTGCTTCAGGTGAGGCAAAACATCATGGCAGAATAGTATGGGTCAAGGCATATCTCCAAGAAGCAGAGAGTCTCCATGTCAGAGAGAAAATATATACCCAAATGCACACCCTCAATGACCCACCTTCTCTAACCGCATCGTACCTGCCTTCAGTTACCAATCAATCCCTATCAGGTGATTAACTCACTGATAGGGTTAAGGCATAAATAACCCAATATTTCACCTCAGCTTTCACATTGTTTCATATATTGAGCTTTTAGGGAACACTTTTCATCCAAACCATAACAATATTCCTTTAAAGGGGAAATAAAAGCAGTCTCCGTTTTGAAATTATGCCAAACATAAAGTATAATGTGTATAGTTTTTTCTAAAGCCATGCTTCTTAAAATCAATTTAAAAATATTTATATACTTTAAACTAAAACCTGAATCACTCAAGAGTGGAATGGGTACAAACATGAAGTAACTAAAAAATGGAAAATAAGTCAATGAATATATTAAACTTTAAATATTTATCATGAACATGGCTTCTCTTTTTTATAAAATGGATGGATAATGCAAAGTGAAATTTAATATGGTGAGCAGAAAGTGTCAACAATGTGTGTCAGTCTTAGGAAAACCTGTTAACATCCAATGCTATTATAATATTATGTGAACCTAAATGAAATAAAGTTTCCTTTCTATCTAATTTCTATCTATGCTTTTTTTTTCTTCAGGCAAGAAACATCAATAATTAGGCAATAAGCAAATGCTTCCTCTTGATGGATGGATGGATAAATACATACAACTACATAGATAAGGGGATAAATAACATTTCTCTTTGTTTCTATAACTAAGCCATGTGAAAAGGACTACATAAATCAATGTATCTCGTAGCACATGATTTGTCACCCCAGTGTACTATAACAGACCAGAAATTAAGCTGTTGTATATAAGCAAAACAATAAGATTGACATTAGATATGGATGCACAGGTTAGTTGGTAATTTAATGGTGACAGTGTTCTTGGTTTATAATGAATTATTTTAGACTCATTAGAAAGAAATTCATTAAGCAAATATGTTACAAATGTAGGAGCAACCACCAAATGAATAACAATAAAGTATATAATTTCCAGTTAAGAAAGGTGAAAACAAAAAGGGAAATAAATTCATCAATCTATAACCAAGGAAAACAGAAAAATATAAAACAAAATAATTAATAATAATTAATAAATATAGATATAAATAAAATATAGACTTTATTATGAAATTTTGCTTGCTAACTTTGGAAAATAAATATTTCTACATGATCAATATGTTTATAAATCATTTCCAAGTTAAATAAGGCACAAGCAGGACATAATCCTAGGCTGGGGTACTAATTCTTGTCTTGACACTTATTGTCTCTGTGGCCTTCAATAATTTACTTTTCCCAACATGCTTCAACTCAGTCTCTTATTTCAACTGCAGATCATGATAGGAGCTTGCTTCAGAGAGTTTCCACTAATTTTAAGAAATTAAACTAGTAATTCATTGTCTTAGTATGCATATATTAAAGCATTTTTGTTAAATCTCTTTAAAAATATATTTGAAAAAATTACCTTTAAGAACCTACAGCACATATCACAGAGCTTTCTGTTTAAAAATTTGTGATCTGTGTTCACTTTAGCAGCACATGTACTAAAATTGGAATAATCCAGAGATGATTAGCATGGCTGCTGTATAAGAATGACACTAATTCTAGGAGTGTTCTATATTTTGAAAGTCAGAGAAATTTCAAATAAATGACCTAATGAAGCATCTCAAGACCTTAGAAAAATAATAACACATCAATAGGTAGAATAATAGAAGAAAAAAAGAAAATAAGCACAGTGCTGAATTTAATGAACTAGAGACAAAAAGAAAGAAGAACAATGAAAGAAAGTGTTGGCTATTTGAAAATATAACCAAAATTGATAAGAAGCCAAACCAAAGTAAAGACAGAGAATACACAGATTAATAAAATTACAGATGAACAAGGGATATGATAGATACCACTAAAATTTTGAAAATCATTAGGGAATATTCTAAACCATATATTTCAATGAATTAAAATATCTAGAAAAATACATAAATTTATAGCTTTATACCCTACCAAAATTAATCAACAGAATATTAAAAAATCTAAACAGACCAATAACAAGTAATGAGATTTAAATGGTAATAAAAAGTATCCCAAGGAAGAAAATTCCAGGACTGGACCGATTCATCACTAAATTTCATCAGAACTTGCAAGAAGAATTAACATGAGGATTCTCAAAATATCACATGAAATAAAAATGGAAATCGTGCCCCTAAACTCATTCTATGAAACCAATACCACCTTGATACCTAAATCCAATAGGGACACACACACAAAAGGAAACTACATAATAATATCCCTAATGAACATAGATACAAAATTTCTTAATAAAATAATTGCAAACCAAATTCAATAGTACATTAAACCTTCAATAAAATCCAGCACCCACTTATGCTCAAAACTTTAGAGAAGATAGGGATCAAAGGAACTTAACTTTGTAAAGGCTATATATGACAAACTCTCAGCTAGTGTAATACTAAACTTAGGAACAAGACAAGGCTGCCGGCTCTCACCACTTTTATTCAATATAGTTCTCCAGACCCCTAGTAGAAGCAATCAGGCAAGAGAAGAAAATTAAAGGGATAAGAATAGGAATAGAGGAAATCAATCTATCCCTTTTGATGACAACATGATCTTATATTTGGAATATCAAAAAAAACAAACAAACAAAACTCTACTAGAAAACTTCTTGAGCTTATACACAGATATATCATAGAGGCAGACTACAAGAACAACACTCATAAATTAATAGCTTTCCTGTATACTAACAACAATATGGCAGAAGAATAAATCAGGAAATCAGTTCCATTCACAATATCTTAAAAAAGCATGAAATACTGGAAATTAATCGAACAAGAGAAGTAAAAAACCTCGACAATGAAAATTACCAAGCATTGAAGAAAGAAATTGAAGTAGATCTGAAAAGATGGAAATGCATTCCATGCTCTTGATTAGACAGAATTAATATAGTTAAAATGGTCAATCTGCCAAAAGCTCTGTATAGATTCAATGCAATCCCCATCAACACACAAATGTCATTCTTTACAGATATCAAAACAGCAATTCTCAAATCAATTTGCAACATCAAGAAACCAAGGATAACCAAAACATTACAAAGCAAGAAAGACAAAATAGGTTATTATTAATACCAGATCTAAAATTATACTTTAGAGCTGTAGTAACAGCATGGTACTAGTATCAAATAGAAATGAAGACCAATGGAATAGAATAGAAAACTCTCAGACAAACCCACAAATCTTTCAACATCTGATATTTGACAAAGGGGATCATAATGTAACATGGAGGGTAGACAGCCTATTCAACAAATGATGCTGGACAAACTGGAAAGCTACTTGCAGAAAATTGATATTAGATCCGTATCTCTCACCTTGCAAAAAATCAAATCAAAATGGACCAAGGAACTCAGGATTATACCAGTTACCATACAACTGCTGGAAGAAAAATTAGGACAAATACTCCAGCATATGGGAGTAGGAAGGACTCTCAACCAGACTCCCAAAGTGGAAAAATTAAAATCAAGAATCATTGAGTGTGATGCCATTAAACTAAAAAGCTTTTGCTGAACCAAGAAATTGGTTAAAATTGTCAGGAGAGAACCTAAAGAATGGGAAAAAAATTAACTCCAGATTGCTGTCTCCTACTCTGAACAAAAATAAATTTTAAATGGATCAAGTAACAAAGTATAAGACCAGAAATTTTGAAAGTGATAGAAGCAAACAAGGGAAAGAGTTCAAGATATAGACATAGGCAACAACTTTGGAAATGGGACTTTTATAACTCAGGAAACAATAGGAAGAATTAACAACTGGGATTATATCAATTTAAAATTTTTCTAAGAAAAGGAAACTATTACAGGAGTTCTGAAGAAAAAGACTATAGGATGGGATAACATCTTTGCTGTCACATTTTCTAACCGAAGGCTAATACCCTATATATATAATTTTAGAAATAAAATTATTAATAAATCTGAGGTGCCACAAGAAAAATCAAACAGATGTCCAGAAGTGGGTGAACTAAATAGACACTTTCAAAAGAACTAAATAGACACTTCTCAAATGAAGTGGTGCTGAAGACTATTAAGAATATGAAAAATGTGCAGCTTCTTTATCCTTCAAGGAAATGAAAACCAAAACTACACTGAGA
This sequence comes from Aplodontia rufa, assembly GCA_004027875.1. Classification (NCBI taxonomy): domain Eukaryota; kingdom Metazoa; phylum Chordata; class Mammalia; order Rodentia; family Aplodontiidae; genus Aplodontia; species Aplodontia rufa. Next base: position 14,375 of record PVKS010017214.1, on the reverse strand, counting down.
TTCATCTCATCTCAGTCAGAAGGCAATCATCATAAATACAATTTCTAAATTCTGATTAGGATGTAAGGAAAAGGAATTCATATATACTGTTGGTGGGAATATAAATTAGTATAGATACTAGGGAAATCAATGTGAAATTTCCTCCAAAACCTAAAAACAGAATTACTGTATGATCCTGTTTTTCCGCAAAGGATTAAAGTCAGTATACTATAGAGATACATGCATACCCATGTTTATCATGATACAGTTCACAATAGCCAAGTTATGGGATCAACCTATGTTCCATGAACAGATGAATGCAAGAGGAAAATACCGTATATAAATATACAAAAGACTATTGTTCAGCATAAAAAAGACAAAAGCATGTCTTTTGCAGGAGAACAGATGAAATTGGTGACCGTTATGTTAAATATAATGTGCCAGACTCAGAAAAACAGATATTGCATGTTTTTTCTCATAAGTGGAAAACAGGATTGAGATGAAATCAGAAGGTAGACAATGAGAAAAGAGGGCGTGCTGGGCTTCAATATGCAATGCATTGAGAGCGTTGCATCAGAAAGAGGAAGTTATTTGCTGAAACCCGCCTCCTAAGGACACATGCGACCAAAATGGCTCCCCACACCTTACTCAGGGGCTTCACCTTGAGGTCGTGAGGCCTCTTCAAACAGTCTGATAGGATAGGTTAAATATACCTTCCGCCCTTGTGAACAGCTCGTGGTCCCCATTGCTGCATATGGAACTGCTACCTGCATGGGCTCTCCGCCCCTTGCTGACCTTTCCTTTCATTGGTCCCCTTACTCTTTATACCTGCAAGCACTTCCTCAATAAACGAGTTCCTGCTGCGACTGGTCTCCCTGACGTGTCTGATTGCCCTCCTTAGGGAGGGCTAGGAACGGGCGTCAGCCTACCCTTGCCTCTCTTGGCTGCCTTGGTTGGGGCATGCTTCTCTCCTTCTCCCCTGCGGGTCAGGGGGAACACGAGAGGCTAAAAACCCCAACAAGGGAAGGGATCAGAAGGAGAGGAAAAACAAGAGTTAAGGGGTAATAGTGAATTGATATAATAAAATATGTTTTATGCATGTCTGAATATCCCACAATGAAACTCCACATTCTGTATAATTAATATATGCTGATTGATGTTCTGTATATAAAGGTTAAATCAAGACTTTTTCTTATGAGTCTTCTTGTGGAAAATACAAAGTATAAATAGGTAACTCCAAAGCTAGTTTTCCAGCACCTTCTTCCATGTCCTCACTGAGGAGGTTTTGCAACCTGCTGTAATAAAAAGAATTAAATTGCCAAAGCTGGGGTCAAGATATAAACATCTTGATGGACAAAAGGGCATCAGACACGGGTCTCCGGTAACAGTGTCCTTGCAGAGCAATGTTCCCAGCTCCTTCCAAAGTTCCTAATAGTGCCTGGTCTGAAATAGGACCCTTGATGTGCTAATTTGCTGAAGTTCAGGCTTGTCTCTGGAGTGCCCAGACCCTTAAGAGATGAGCTACCAAGGCGCTAGCAAACCAACCTCATGCTGATAAAATTACATGGCTAAGACTCTGTCATAGGTTAACAATTCAAGCATGGTATTTGAAACTCAATTATTCTGCTACAAAGAAAGTACATCATGTGGTTACTTGTAAAGTGCATCGATTTCAAGTTTTATGGCACAATTTGGTGATCAGAGAAACGACTGTGAAAGTTTGCTTTAAGGAATCAGGTCTTATAAAAATAAACTTACTTCCTAGGGACATCTATCATAAAAATAAATGAATAATTGAAACAATATTGTATAATATAAGGTCTTACAAATTTCCTTATAGCATTACATCCATAACCTTGCCTCCTTTGTTGAGTGCTCTATTAGTTTCTTGTTTTCAAAGTCTTATTTTAATGTTTTTTTTTTTTTTAAGTGAGGGAGGGACAGTGAGAAAGAGAGAGAGAGAGACTGAGAAAGACTCAATTTTCTTTAGTCTTTCATTTTGGCTTTTGTTGCTCTGACATTTCCATGTGTAGGCGGTGCTGGGGTAAAAACCCAGGTCACTGTGCAGGCAAATCAAGCACCTAAACCGCCCAACCATCACACTACCACTCCAAGCTCTTATTTTAATTTTAAACAATAAAAAATAATTATTAATATTTATAAGGTACGAAAGGATGTTTAATATATGCACACAGTGTGTAATGGTCAAATAGGACTAATTAGCATATCCCTCACTTCAAAGAATACTTTAAGTCCTCTATTGCAACTTTTTAAAAATTCCATAATTTTTAACTAAAGCCACTGCTATACAATGGAGCACCAGAATTTATCCCAGCTATACCTTTGGATACATTGGCCATGTCCCCTTCTGTCCACATCCTTCCCTTCCTTCATTCTCTGTTGCTATCATTCTACTCTCCACTTCCAAGAGTTTGATTATTTTAGATGTCATATAAATGTGGGAGCGTATGGCATTTGACTCTGTGTCTGGCTTCTTTTACTTTACATTATATGTTCTGGTTTTTATCCATGTTACTTCAAATAATAGAATTTCCAGATTTTTGAAACTTGAATAGTAAATACCACAGTTTTATAACCAACTTTAATCCCCACCCCTATATCTTGGTTATTTTGAGTAAAGCTGACATGATCCAGAGTGTAGACAGGTACCTCTCCGGTATGCTAGTTTCAATTTCTTTGACTCTCAACCCAGTAGTGGAATTGATGAATACAGTACAGAAGTTTCTCTAAACAACTAAAAATAGAATCACTATATTTAGCATTTTCTTGGTGTGTATTTTGATGTGTTTGTGTATATATACATATATATATTCACAGTATTTCATATTAACAGGATGCTAGCTATCCAGGTATTGCTATGATTCATGAAAATATGACTTCCAAACTGAATTTTCATGTGTCTTTCTATGCTTTTTGAATAATACATTGAGCTAAGGGAACCACAAACTGATTGGGTACCTAGAATAAGTTTTCCCTGTAGAAATAAAAGCAATTTACTGTCATCATTACAAATCTTAGCTGCTTCCTTGGAGATTGAAACTCATCCATAGTAATTTTGAGCATAATATAATGTATTACATATTCAGAAAGAATATCAATAATCTTTGAAATTGTTATTACCCAGGGAAGTGGTATAATGGGTAATTGTATAACCTGCAGAAGTAAAAATTGTGCTACCTATATTTACCTTTGACCTTTAATCAAGACACAGAAATAAAGATTCGTACCACCTAGGTAACTGAAAACATACTTTTCCAAACTGGCTGTTTATATAGACAAACTTTCCATTTAAATTTTTCTGCTAAGTGAAAAACATATTCCAGGAGTTTTATGACAGTGCACCTTATTTTTTCCTAATTAGTATGCTAATTTCATTTGGCAATTTTCACTTTGAATGTCAACATAAGACTACACCATTATAAGCAAAGGTGCAGCTTTTTAACGCAAGTTTTAAATAAGGAAACACAGTTTTTCTAAAGATGAAAATATATGAGAGCCTAACAAAATATGAACTTCAATATTTTCAGTATTTGTATAATTCTCCTTAGAAATGCTCTGGGGAAAATCCTGGAAATGTATTACTGAGCAACTCTTTCAGGCTCTTTCTACTATTGCCCTGTCTGCTTATTTATCAGCTCCTCAATTCTAAGTGTATAAAGCAAATAAGCAGAATTGTACCAATATCACCTTCATTGCCCTTGAGCACAGAGAACGTTTAGCAAACTGCTTCTTATTTCTGAGCCTCATATTTTAACATGATTGTATAAGGAAATTGAATTTTAATGGCAGGGGATAGTTTCCACTGTGGCCTGGATGGTATTCACTGCCAAAATGTATATGTTCAAACCTGCATCCCTAGTGTGATGGTGTTTTGAAGTGGAAATATAACATGGATCTAGGCGGTGGGGTTCCTTGCTTACAAATTTGAGGAATGAAATCCAGAGACACAAGGGTAAGAGCAAAGTAACAGGATTTATTAGAGTGATAGCAGGCAGAGCTCCTGAGGGGGAGGGGCCCAAAGAGAGGGATGCCAATGAATGTCTTGTCTAGGGGTGTTTCAAGGCTTCTCTGATGGCCCAGCACAGGTGATTGGTGGGGCGAGGAAGGTTAACATGAATAAATCAAGCTCTCTAAGTTCTGAGTTTAATAAGCCAATCAAAGTGCAGAATTTCAATCCCTTATTTACATAATTAAGAGGATGGTCCTCACCTGGTGTTTTTCCTGTTAGAGGAAGCATTTCAGGGAGGGTTCTGCTTGTGGTCAGCAGTCACAAGGGGGTAAGGGCAAGTGTAACTGAGGAAGGACTGCTGTGGATGCTGTGGTCACAGCTGTGAGGAACAGAAACCAGTATTCTAACTCAGAAGGTCTGGTGGTTGACACTTGCAGAGAACAGCAAGTCACAGTATGCCTTTCAGACCCACTGTCTTCTTTCCAGTTGGCCTGATGTCCCTGTCTGCTCCTGTCCTTCTCCAAGGCCCTTGTCGTGGCTAAGTGAGATCTAGCTTCCTGCCTCAGAAACTTTGAGTGGTAGGTAGATTTAGACGAGGTGTTGAGAGTGAAGCCTTCTCTTTTCCTACCATATAAGGATACAGGTAGATGTTGGCCATCTGTTAGCAAGGTGGGCCAGAACCTAGACCTTGAATTCCCTAGCCTCCAGAGGTATGAGAACACATTTAATGTTTAAGACACCCAGTCTCCAGTATTTTGCTATACAAGCCAATATTGCTCTCTCACTTCCATTCCAACAAAATATTTTTATTTAAAAAGTATGAATAAGATATATGGTTATTAGTCAAATGCCAACATTTATTATCTGTATAATGCAATATTTTTTTTCTGGCTCCATCTCTTTCTGTCACTAGATAATGGTCAATATAATTCTGTAAAAATGGCCATTATGTTGGTTCATCCAAAATTAGAACAGAAATAATTCTCATAATTTAATATTTCTGTATATATGTTTTTCAAAAATAATACTTTATAAATAATGTGACACAATGAACATAATTTTAACTGATATTATTTAAATTTAAATGTTAAACAACAGTTTGTAGCTTATTGAATATAAAGGTAAATCAAAGCAATCTAGGAATAAAATGATTAAAAATCTTATTTTCTAAGATTACATTTTGAGATCTTAAAACACTAACCTGGTAATTGTAAAAAAATCTGGAGCTGCCTGAATAAATCAGTTCCAAGAATAACTATTCCATACATCAATTAAGATAGACAATGAAGACAAAAAGAGAAATTGCTACTGTAATACAGTCAAAGTAACTATGAAATCCATCTCTTCCTTTCTTTCCCCCCTTCCCCCTTTTTTATCATCATTATCATCATTTTGATTATTCGTACTGATACTATTATTATTATTTTGTTTTTGAAAACATACGTATTAATGAAATCTTAAAGAAGAACAATTTACGTTACTCAACCCCACAAGTGGTTTTGTGCTAAACAAGAAACACTGGTCTCTATCTACCTCCTTAGAAACCTCCAGGATAAGTGTATGTTTTATTTTTTCCTCTTTACTGAGGATGAATCCAGGGTGATTTTTTTTACCACCAACCTATGTTTTCAGTCTTTCCTTTCTTTCTTTTCTTTTTTTTTCCTTCCTGAGGATCTTGAGGATCTCACTAAGTTACTAAGTCTGGCCTTGAACTTGTGATCCTCATACCTCAGACTCTGGATTTGCTGTGATAACAGACATGTGCCACCATACCCAGCTTAGCTTTTCTTTTCGTTAGGATCACTGAAAAAGAAAGAAAGAAAGAAAGAACATCAAAAGAAAACAAATGTCTCAAGTCACTTAAGCGCATATTGTCTAAATGATTTTTACATCCTCATAAATAATTTATTCAGCTTTTAGATAATACAGTCATTTTTTTTGTTGTTGTTTTTTTTTTTGTTTCTTAGGCAATTAGCATCTTTGGGATCACATTGCAAGAGAGGAACAGGTGGAATACAAATAAATAAATTTAAACACAAGCACAGTTTATATTCCATGTTTATGGTAGAACCAAATTCCATCAACAATAGGAGTATAGAAGAATAAATGCTGTTACCCTTTGGGTTCTCCAAAATCCACTGTCTCTGATTTTAGTATGGGCTACTCAGATAATATTCCTTCATGAGGATAAATCTGGATTAGTCTATTATGCACTACATACAGTTTCTGTTTTAGTCAGCTTCTTCACTGCTGTGACTAAAGGACCTGACAATAACAATTTTAGTGGGAACATTTATTTTGGGGCTCATGGTTTCAGATTTCTCAATCTGTAGTAAGCTCAGTACTTCTGGGCTAAGAGCAGGCCAAACATGCTGGGCTAACAGCATGGCAGAGGCATGGCTCCGGGGAGCTGAGAGAGAAACTTCACTCCCCAGATACAAAATCTATACCTCAAAGGCATCCCCCTCAATGACCCACCTCCTCCAGCCACACCCTACTGGCCCACAGCTACTAGTTAATCCCTATTAGGGGACCAGCTCACTTATTGGATGAAGGCTCTTATAACTGAATCATTTCACCTTAGCCTTCGCATTGATACACACAAGCTTTTGGAGGACTCCTACATTCAAACCATAGTAGTTTCCAAGATTTTCTGCAGACATTTTCCATTTTGTGAGTCAGTGTGATGCCATATTCCATACTATATAACTATTTCTCAAAGCAAATTAAGGATCTTATTTTGTATATAAGTAAACTATGTGCTACTGGTGAGTTGATTTATTAAAACCATAGTGTTACTTATAAATCTAAAAATCTAATATTATGCATAAATTTCTTACCTCATAAAAGTATATAAACAAATCACATCAGAGGTTAAATATAAGCCATTCCTATCTTTTGTTCAAGTGGTGTTCTATAATGCCACCAGAAACACTGAAATGATTTATACTAGATGATTTCTCCTTGGGTAATATACAGGGTTAGGTTTTGCTGAACCTCCAGTCACAACATCTCCATCAACTCATCAATACATAAGCATATTTCCATTTAAGGACTCCATATCTAATACATATTGTTGATTCTTTAATATGGACTTCAGTGACAACAGCCCTATGACTCTTGGGAAATGAAGCTTTTCCAACACTGGACAAATCCTTCTCCTGAAGACATATCTTGGTGCCCTTGAGCTTGGAACACTAGAAAGCACTGCAGGCTTGGAGAATATTTTAAAAATAAACCATTGATAAATCAAAATAAGGAGGAAAGATTCATACAAAATAAACCATTTTTATGCAGGATAAGAGATAAAACAGAGAAGCAGAGCATCTTCTTGTTCAACTTCACCTGGGAATGCACCTCACCTGACTCAAGTTTTCTGCTTCTGTGCACATTTCCACTAACAACACTGAAATGACTGTAGGTATTGATTTGAAGTTTCCAAAGAAATTTTAATGAGTTGGCAAATGTACAAATGCACTACTCATGAATGAAGATTGACCGCACAAGTGAAAATATAAAGTCCAGAAACTACAAGCTGAAATTCAAGTGGTAAATGTTGTTCCTTCATTGAATACTGAAAGAGTAAATGTCAAAATGATATTTTTTTTCTGATTTATGGATTAACATTAATGCATATGATTTTGTTTCTGAAACTATTTTGGAAAAATTTGTCTCATACTTGAAGTTCTTGGACAAAGACATCATTAATTCAGGAAAATAAAATTGATAACACTATAAAGATGTAATTTTTCTTGAAGGTAAGATAGAAAATAAGGTTTTATTTATTTATTATTATTATTTATTTATTTATTTTTTATTCACAATTGTGAAATGAGAATAGAAAACAACAACTACTACTACTACTACTACTACTACTACTAGCATAATGGAGTAGAAGTTAGTAATCATAACAGGTGTAATTTGTTGAGAATTTATGATCTTCATAATATAGATATTTCCATTTCCATTTCATATGGGACTGAGATTTAAGAATTTTCCCATGATCTCATAGACTGGCTGGTATTGTTGCATTATAATAAAAAATTTGATTATATTTTAGTACATTTAAAAGTTGTCCATGTACACTTATAGTTATGGTATATCACAAGAAGCATACTTGCATGAAAGTTGGAAGGCAAAAATACAGCAAAGCCAATTTTCTAGTTTACACACGTTTGCTTATTAGCAAAATTTTCATTGACTCCAACTTCTTAGATTCTCCTTCATATTTTTTATTTTAAATCAGTTATGTGTTTAGTTCCATATTGAGGACTTCACCTTCTCTTGTATATCCTCACACCATTGAGGGCAAAGGCAGAACAAATGAGATGTGTCTTAGTAACCCAAAGTTAACTAACAAGTAGGAAAGAAGGTTTGAACCCAAGTAGTTTCTTCCTGGATTAATTTCATAATCTAAACTGCTATTAAATAGTCACTGTCCTGAGCTGGATACATAGCTACTCAGAATTAAAAAGTACATTTTCTAGGTTCTTTTCCATCCATGTGAGGTCGAATACTTAAGTTTGGAGAAAATCCTAATTTAAGGAATAACTGATAAATATTCTTCACCCCTTTAATTGTGTTTTTTCTTTATTCTTCCACCTGAAATAGGAAAGTAATTATCTGGTGTGATGGTTTGAATGTGAAGTGTCACTCTAAAATTCACAAAAGATAATCCAGGAAAGATAAGATGAAATGATTGGGTTATGAGAGCCTTAACTCAGTCAGTGAGTTAATCAATTCATAGGGATTAATTGGTAATGGTAGGATCCTAGGGTGTGGATGGAGGAGGTGGGTCATTGGGGGCATGCTTCTGGGATATATATTTTGTATCTGGCAAGTGGAGTTTTGCTCTGCTCCATCGATCCATGCCTTTAGCCATGATGTTCAGTCTCAACTTGAGCCCCAAAGAATGGAACTGATCTTCCATGGACCTCTGAAACAAATAAACTTTTTCTCCTAAAATTGCTCTTGTCAGGTCTTTTAGTCATAGCAGTGAAAAAGCTGACTAAAATATCTGGGAAGAAAAGGATTAATGCTAGAACCTAAGAATGGAAAAGAATAAACAGGTTTTAATCTGGGATCCAGAGAATTTCTTGACTTAGAGCCTCACAATGGCCTTGGACAACATATTTCTAGATTTTATAAAAGAAAAGTAAAACTTCTTTCCTGCAAAAACCATTGCTATTTTAATTATTGGTCACCTGAAATTGATGCTAAACATTGAGCAAAGCACTTTCTGCACTGTTTCCTCTGGTAAAATGGAGATAATAATGTTACTTTCTACATAGGGGAGGATTAAAATAGAAAGTGCAGGTGAAGTATGTTGCACATTTTCTGCCCCTTATTATCCAACAGGCAAATGTGCTATACCAAAACAAGAAAGCAAACTTTGAATTCCCCTCAAACAGGCAATCCAACATAAAAAAGGAATGGAAAAACAAATTCCTTCATTTCATCTTATGAGAATATTGACCTAAAAATATGGAAAACACAAGTAAAGCAACAGTGTCAGAATTAAACCTTTTTTATGCCCTAGGCCTTTAAAAACTGCTATGCTGCTTTTCAACCCTTAACTAAGAATTTGAAAGTTCAGATAAATATGATAAGTCTGAACCAAGACAGTTGGTATGGAGAATAGAAAAGAACTTTTATCTGAAATATCACTGAACGATTGATAAACTTAAAACTGTGTCTTTGTCACCAAGTGTGCCATGTATAAATTTTCCTTTATAAAAATTTTTATTCTAAAAAAGTATGCAGTGATTTATTTCTTTGAGTAAAGAATTTATTAAGATATTAAATAAAATGCAATGCCCATAGTTTTAATTCAGTGTTAGCCTGCCTCCCTAGCTTCCATTGCCGGCATCACCAAGAAAATACAAAAGATGTGACATTACACGCAAACATACAAACAAACAATATATTGGATTGGTGTAAATAACAATAGGATAGATTTTATAAAGAAAAGACTCTTGTCAGGTATTTTATTAGAAAAATGATCTGACATGTCATCTTTTGCCGTAAGAGATGATGGTGAAAGTTGTTTAAGTGAATATGAAATTTTAATAAAAGAAAAATGTATATTAAAGTTTTATTCATTTTTCTTTCTGTTATTGCTAAATCAAAACATGAATGGTAATTTATCTATTTGAGGTGATATTTATTAAAATAAGAAAAAGTATTCCAAGCTTTTCATCCCCCAAAACAATAGTTTTTCTTGAAAATTCAAGGTGAGGGTCCTCTCTGAAAAGATTATATATTATTACTAAGGAGTCCCTTATTTTTTAAAGAGTTGAAAATAACATTTTCCTCTAGTGTCAGTGAGCATTTATGATTTTTTAAAAGAATATATGTCCATTGATAATGGATCACAATCAGGAATGTGCTGTGATTCTTACAAAAATATTAATAACTAATAAAGTAATATATTATTCAGGGACACAGAATAATAAATGTTTTGAAGATCACAGACTAGGACAGTTTAACATTGGCTGACTAAGGTCTGAATAACACCGTTTCATGTTACTACGCTCAGTAGACCGTGTTTGTTCTGTAGGAGCTCTTTCATGTCTTGATTCATTCTCTTTATCCTGTATAAAGCCTCTGTAAACAGCATGCTACTAGATAATAGCTTCAGTTCCCTCTGCTTTACCCAGGGGTAGAGAAACTAATAGATTCAGCAAAATTTTACTTTTCCCAATTTCTTTCTCGAATTTGGTTAGTTCTTAAGGGTATGTACTGTAAGTCAAAATCACTCAGTAATCCTTTAACATAGCAGTTGCCAACCACTCAGTTACAATTGCTGCAATGGAGGAAAAAATGAAAAGTTCTATATTGATATATTATGATGAATATATATATATATATATATATATATATAAAATAAACCAATATATATACTGGTTTATTTTATATAAGTTGCAGTGAGTTCCTAGGTGATTGGTGAATTAAAAAAAATTTTTTATAAGTACTGCCAGATGTCACTGCTGTATCAGCACTTCATTATCACACAAAGAAAACTCCCAGTGTTTTTTTTGAAATTGCTTTATCTTATTGGCTCAGCAAAGAAATCTTAACTCTGTTTTGTTACATTTTAATAGTGAATAGCCTGTACATGGAGATGGAACTTTGACTATTCATAACATGTACACTGGGACAGGATATGGAGAGAGGACTGTAAAAACTGTGGTGGGTAGAGTAAAAAATGGGAAATTTTTGCAGTTCAGGAAACTAAACATGCACATCCTGAATCACAAAGTATAGTTTCTGAAGCACCTGAAACCAACTGACATAAAGATACTATTTCATCAGCAAAACATATCATGCCCCCTGGATCTTATTTTATGCAAGTGGAGAATCGAACAATAATAAAGAAAAGGGCAGTTATTTGCAGCATGGCAAAGCATGAATGAATGATATTAAAGGCGTTAAATATTAGTAGAGACTGGGGCAGAAATGAGGAGAATTTGAGAGCCTAGTATAGACAGCTTGACAGGTTACTTACAACATCTGAGCATCAAGACAAATTTCTTGGAAAGAAGAAAAGACATAAAAGATTGAATCCTTGGCTTTCTTGAACAACAATACTTATCAGTGTAAGATGGAGCCAGGTTAACTAAAAGGAGCAAAGTTGCTTTGGAAGGACATGGGATCTTTTCTTATCATGAAACCAAAATAGCTTCCAGTAGCCAGAGGCATCTAATTACTGGTATAACTATGTAACAAATGCTAAGATTTTTGACAATGGTAAGTAAAGAGGGTCGCGTGAACACTGAATTTTGTATTTCAAATATATCTGAGAGCTAGAATGTGGGAGAATAGAACAAAGCACCAGTCCTTCACATTCTTTCTCATTATTAAATAAATAAGAAAACAAATAATTGGCATAACTAATGAAATAAAGATGGAAATTTTTTAGCTCTGAAACACTTCACAGAATGAAAAATCTAGTAAAGTCTAAAAGCATCCTCTGATTAATTAAGATAGTGGAAAATCATTAGAAAACATTCTAGAATGATAAGTGCTAAGCAACAACAATGTCAAACGCAAAAGAAATGGTGAGGCATAAACCCAATAGTCTTCCATTAGCCTAGCTGTTTAAGAAATTTCAAAAAGTTTTCCAGTGAACTGGAATTGAAAGTCACCATGGACATTAATAGCACATCTTCCCTGAATCTTGATGTGTTTCTGTGTAAAACAAACACTGAGTAGTCTGAAGTATGAAAGTGGACTCAGCTACCTTAGTATATATCCTTTGGTTTAATTAGAAAGCTCCAAGAAATGGAAATCATCAAATAGGGCTGACTGTTATTCGTTTGTTTATGTCCTCATTTATTCTTTTAAAGAAACCAATATTTTCATATTGGCTATCATGAATTGTGCTGCAAAAAACAAAAAAAAACCAAAAAAAAAACCAAAAAACAAAACCAGAATACATGTATTATTTAAGTATGCTGACTGGAATTCTTTACAGAATCAATTTAGGTATCCGGAAACAGAATAATGGATAAAGAAAATGTGGTATACATACACACTGGAGATTTATTCAGTAATAAAGAAGAATTAAATTATATATCATAAGTATTCTACCATATGTAGAAGAAAAGAAAAAGTAAAAGTAAAAAATGATATTGTGGAAGCAGAAAGGAAACCATTGGGGTAGAGGAGGCAGAGCAGAGGGAGAGAGGAAGAGGAGAATATAATGGGATATATTTGGGAGTAATATGGAACAACTAATGTTATATGCACATGCAAATATGCTACAATGAAATATACTATACTGTATAATTAGTATATAACAATAAACAAACTTTTGAAAATTAATATCATCATATACAGTTGGTATTTGTTGCTACACAGACCTACATTGATTAAACCTCATTAAACATAAAATTACAAAATATGAGAAATAAACAAGACTTGTCACAACCTCAGGCTTCCGTCCCTGAGGCGGGACAATCCACTGGATTGACCCCCGGGAGCCGATCAGGAGGAGGATGAGTGCCAACGGCTGGAACCTGGGTCCCCCGTCATCCGAGGACCCCTTTCCTCCCAGCCGGGGAAGCGAGGCAAACACACGCAGTTGATGGCAGCTCAGAATCTGTTTATTATCAAGGCACACAGGTTTTGGAGAAGCCAAGGAATCAATAATCCTTCTAAGGGAGTTGCCACGAGTTATGCAGATTTCGAGTACAGACAAACAAGTGGGGAACAGCCTGTGGATAGCACATCCCCACCTACCCTAATCTTCTTTTTTGCACAACAATTAGGAAGCTTAACAAAGCAGGACCTAGCAGCCCTTCCTGAAGGAACATATGGAAATACTAACAAGATCGCTCTAGGGCAGCTGATGAAATGGAGTGAAGGGCAGACCCAACAAAGACTCAAAATTACATTTTAACAAGATTTTTTAATTTTTATTTTTGAACAATCATACAAATTTTTAACAAAATAATATAAAATGTGTATAGTTTCTGGATACTAGATTTACCCCTAGGAGTGCCCCCCCCCCAATTTCCCACCAGTATCCCTCCCTTCCCTTACCCATAATATCTCCAAAAATGTATTAGGCTGTATAACATTACACCTTATCTCAATTTAACACATTATAATACACCACCTTTCTGAATGGCCAGGGTCTAGTTCCAACCTCCACAGATGACTGGAGACATTCGACCCTTGGTTCTCTGGGTTAAACTGATTTTACTCAGCATAATTTCTTCCATAGCCATCCATTTACCTTCAAAGGCTGCAATATCATTGTTTCTAATTGCTGTGCAAAATTCCATGGTATAAATGTACCACAGTTTTTGGATCCATTCATCCAGTGAGGGACATCTGGGTTGTTTACATAGTCTAGCAATAGTAAATTGAGCTGCTATGAACATAGATATTGCTGTGTCACTATAATGTGCTGATTCTAAATCCCCTGGAAAGATACCCAGGAGTGGAATAGCAGGATGATATGGTGGACTCATCCCTAGTTTTTTGAAGATTCTACACAATGCTTTCCAGAGGGGCTGTACCAGTCTGCAGCTCCACCAACAGTGTGTTAGTGTCCCTAACTCTCCGCAGCACCTACAGCATTTATTATTGTTTATTTTTTTCATTTTTGCCATTCTGACTGGCGTAAGGTGATATCTTAATGTGGTTTTCAATTGCATTTCTCTGATTTCTAGAGATTTAGAGCACTTTCTCATGTATTCATTGGCTTGATCAATGCCCTCTGTTGAAAAGTTTCTATTTAGCTCTTTGGCCCATTTATCGATTAGGTTGTTTGTGTTTTAGTAGTTGACATTTTTGAGGATTTTGTAAATTCTGGATATGAAACCCTGTCAGAGGGATCATAGCCCATGATTCTCTCCATTTCCACAGGAAACCTCTTGACTCTTTTGATTGTTTCCTTGGCAGTAAAAAATTTTTT
>PVKS010017213.1:22395-42526 GCA_004027875.1 Aplodontia rufa | reverse complement strand
CAGCTCCCCCCCTCTCTTTTAATGTCTAAAATGGACATCTCCCTATCTCCATTTTTCCCTTAGTAGAAATCAGAGTTTGAAAAATACAGTGTAAATAAAAACACTTCAATGAATGGGCCAAAGAACTAAATAGAAATTTCTCAACAGAGGACATTGATCAGGCCAATGAATACATGAGAAAGTGCTCTAAATCACTAATAATCAGAGAAATGCAAATGAAAACTACATTAAGATATCACCTCATGCCAGTCAGATTGGCAAAAATGAAGAAAATAAACAATAATAGATGCTGGAGGGGTTGTGGAGAGATAGGCACACTAGCACACTGTTGGTGGAGGTGCAGACTGATACAGCCCAAAGCAGTGTGGAAAATCCTCAAAAAACTAGGGATGAACCCACCATACGACCCTGCTATTCCTCTCCTGGGTGTTTTTCCAGGGGATTTAGAATCAGCACATTAAAGTGACACAGCAAAATCAATGTTCATAGCAGCTCAATTTACAATAACTAAATTATGGAAACAAACCAGATGCCCCTCATTGGATGAATGGATCCAAAAGCTATGGTACATATATATCATGGAGTTTTACTCAGCAATTAGAAACAATGATGCTGCAGCCTTTGAAGGTAAATGGATGGCTGTTGAAGAAATTATGCTGAATGAAATAAGCATAACCCAGAGAACCAAGGGTCAAATGTCTTCACTCATCTGTGGAGGCTGGAGCTAGACCCTGGCCATTGAGAAAGGAGGTGAATTCTCATGTCTTAAATCTGGATAAGGTGTAGTGACATACAACCTAAGACATTTGTAGAGATGTATTGGGAAGGAGTGGAGAGATAAGGGTGGGTAATTGGGGGGATTCTTGGGGGTAAATCTAATTTTCAGAATTTATATATATTATGATATTTTGTTAGAAGCTTGTTTGATTGTTCAACATATAAATTTCTTAATTAAAAAAAAGTACTTGGTAGGACTGAATTGTGTGCCAAATTAAGGGCAGCTTGAAAAGACTTCTCAAAAACCCTATTTATGTTTCTAAAAATGTGTAAATATTGTATGTCAACACTGTGCTGTGGTTGTCTGCAGAACATTAGGAAATGCCCCTCTTTATCCAAGCATGGAAAGCTGACTTCTCTGCCTGGACCTGTGTACCTGTGGGACTTCATTCTCACTTAAAGACACATTTGCATGATAGAGGACAGTAGAATGCAGAGTTTATAAAAACAGAGATATTAGTGTAAAAATAATAAAGAAAATAAAGCTTTTGGCCTCTTTATCAGTTTCTCAGACCCTATCTAGGTCTCTCTTTTGTCACTGGAGCATCTAATCACCCCCTCCCTTTTGTTTGGTGAAAATGAGTTTTTCTGTTTCTTTCTAGGCAGAATTAATCTGAAAATCCCTGCTATTGTTTGATAGTTAATTACCTGGCTTTGGAATCAAACAACTCTGAAGCTCAGGTGAAAGGCAGAAAACGTAAATGTCTTCGGAATGGTAGAGGAATGAGGGGCAAAAGTCAGGACTCCAACGTCTATTCCTTGTGATAGCAGAATCCTGGGAAGAAGAGGACTAAGCTGAGGAGACAGCCAGCCTGTGCAGGTGACTGGCGAACAATAGAGCTTTGGCCATACCCGTCCTTCATTTGCCTTGCATTGTCTCCCTGCTTCTACCCTTCTCTTGCCTATCTGACCATGTACAGTCGTGTTGTTTCCCAATCTTGAATAATTAATTGACCTTGTCAAACTGAATTCATAATTAAGAGAATAGGAGCAATAACTTTTAATTTCTAGATACCTATGTACCATAGTTCCCCCCATATCCTCAACCTGAACAAAGGGCAAGTTGAAACACAACATGCCTAAGGGAACCCTGTGACATAATGCTCCCTTACTTTGAAAGCAAAGACTTCCGTCTCTCCAGACTCAACCCCAGAAGGAAGGCACCTAGCCCGCCTGGCTCTGCAAGGCTGTTAGAGAGCTGCAAAGACCTTTGCTCCAATGATTTTCATTGAATGAGGCTGAGTCTATAGTGGAGGAATCCACCATCCAATTCAGAATAGCCAGCATCATCTTCTGAGTATGCCTGCATTCTCTGGGTTTTCTATAGTCTGGGTGACCGGCCATGGGGAATTTTTGCCATCCCAAATAGCTTCCCTATGGCCTCTTTGCTTCCTTCCCTGTTTAATAAATAGATGGAGGGGCTGGAGTGGTGGCTCAGTGGTTCCAGGTCTTGCTTGGTATGCACGAACACATGGGTTTTAACCTCAGCACCACATAAACAATGAAGTGTCAGAGCAATGAAAGCCACATGAAAAATGAAATAAAATTGATTATTTCTCTCTCTCTCACACTGTCCCTCTCTTTAAAAAGAAAGAAGGAAAGAAAGAGAGAGAGGGAAACGCAAATTTATCTGGTCTGGTCATAAGACTCTGCATCTAAATTTGGCACAATTTTGAAAAGGTAGGGAAATTAAATTCAACTACAAAATTAAAGTGCTCCTTAAAGCACTCTAGAGAATGGCAAGGAAGTAGGGCATTTACCTGCAATTAATTTGCACAATTTAGACAGCATGCAGATGAGGTGACTCAGCTCTACCTGGTGAGTTTTTAAACTTTTTGAAGCAACTACTGACAATGAGAGGACAATATTTATCAGAAAGCCAAGATCAAGGTTAACATTTCAGTAAACCCCCCTGGTTCTGTCTGCTAATCCAAGTAGGACAGGGTGTATAAGACTAAAAGAATGAGAGAAAAAAATGCTATAATAAAAGTCATATTTTAATTTATGGCATTTTCTTTGCCTTCTGGTATGATTGAGTAGGGGTCATCCCTCATGTCTTCTAAGCAGTTTGAAAAATTGGACATCTACTTCCTGGTGCCTCCTGGTCAGAACAGCAAATAAAATAAGGTTCCTCTGTCCAAGACCTCCATACCACTTATGGCTCTAAAAGAAAGTTCAGCTGACCCTTACTGCTTCATAGCACTTACAGAAGTCTGCAGCAGCAGCATTCCAAGTAAGCAGTTAGGAGTTCCTAAGGAAATTTTATAAGCAACCACCAAATTCCTACCCTTTGAGAAGTCTTTCCCGGGGAGTCTAAGCTGCCTCTGAGCTATCTCAGATTCCAACACTAGAGGCTGGAAAAAAAGTCTTAGATTCCTTCTGGATCTTGATTTCTTTTTCAGCTTCCAAATGAGACAGGCTCTCACTTTATCTGGGGGAAAGAACAAATATCTGATACTGAATATCAACATGTATAAGATACATCTCTGTAGCCTCTTACTACTGTACAAGTGATGCTGAACTATTCAAACTGAACTTGAAGAAAACGTTCTTCAATTTAAGGGTTGTATGAGGTCTCTTGATGGCCCCCTCTTGATGGCTAATCCTATAACATATTCTCATTACCATATCCCTAAAGGTTTCAGCATGCACAACAGTGGGGTATATACTTACAGATCCAAGGCAGCATCATTGATCCCTATTCTGCTACCATTACAATAAAACTTTCAAATATCCAAAAGACTGACTCAGGACACTCTTTCCTTCTTGAGAAAGTTAAAATACTTAGCTTTATGGGCCTGGGCAGAAGTTTATGTGGAAAGCTCTTAGTCCAGCGGCTGTTGAATTGAGAATTGTCAGCTAACACCTTTCACTTCTGTCCAACAATATTTTGAAGCCAAGTGCTATGAGCACAAAGATTCAGAGAGAGTTTCAGTCCTATATACTGGAAGAAACTACGGTACACATAAGCAACCATCTTATAAGGTAACAAGGATTAGAGTGTTTATGCATAAAATGTGAAAACACACTGAAAGGGAGTAATTGAATTTATCTGCAGGATAAGACAAAACTACAAGATTACATTTCATGAGAATCCTCAAATGTGAGTCAGGCTTTTAGGGGAAGATTTGGCATCATGGACTGGAGGAATAACATTGCAAAGCCTGAAAATCTGACAGTATATGACACATTGAAGGAAGAGTAGAAATGCTACAGTAGTCACAGCACAGGATTCCTGGTTTGAAATCACTGAACATATGGCCAGAATGTAAGGTACATCTCAGTTTTGGATGAAACCATGTAGGTTTTCAACACAGACCTGGTTTTCTACTATATTTGGCAAAATGCCTATTGTGTTCCTCAAGGAATGTATATTAAATTGTTTTGGCAATGGACAGATATCCAAAAGTCTAGCAGTGGAACAGAATATGACAAGCACCTGGATTAATAAGACTAGAGTATAAAGGAGAAGTCTCAGGAGGAAAGAGCATGTCTAATCCCCACTGGTTCTACGCCCCTTGCATGGTTAAGACACAAAGGGGAAGAATTACCAAAATCTTTCTAACAGCAAGTCAATTTTTGAAAGCACTAAATGTTTGTTTATAGTTGCAGTTACAATTATAAATTTTTTCACCACAGTATGATAAAGGTAAATTTTTTACATACCAGCAAATAGAGAGGATGATGGTATTGGGTTTTTATTGTACCAGAGAGGATGAGGAAGGGGATAAGGATAAATTGTATCCACTGGAAAGGGCTTTGAACCATAGATATCAGCAGCCACCTTCCCCTCTTACCTGAGACCCAAAATGCAGATGCTGGAAGATTTCATGTTTCAGGTGTCTGCATTTGAAATTCACCATTTAGAGGTTGTATTAAGACATATGCCTATTGGTTATGGTCTGTGGTAAATTAGTGTTTATCATTGGTAGAAAATCTCACTGGTATCTGTTAGAGTTCAGCTCTGTGCTACATTGCTTTGAGAATTGTCAGAGCACCACATTTTTCTTTTGGTCTTCATTTCATGTTATTTGAGAAAGAATTTATTGATTTAAAATTAGGACAGTTTAATTTGGTGGCATGTTTTCTTTATGTCTCAATTATATATTCATGTCTTTGTGGTAAACTCAGCTGGTGGGGGATTAAGAATTCAAAATAGAGGATTTTCACTTGGCAAGTAGTGCTTTCTACTGTGATTAATTGGGAGTCTGCACAATGAACCCGGTGTTGGCTCTGTTGGGATTGAACAGCTTAGTAAAAAGAAGTAAATTTTAGGATTTAGGAGTCTTGGGTTCCAGTCCGAATTTTGATACTAATTACCTGGGAAAATGACCTACTTATTTAAACTGTTCATGAATAGACATACTTTGTATAAATGTTTCAATCTATGCCTTAATCTGATTTGGAGAAAGGTGTCCAATAGATGCAAGGAAACCAAGCCTGACTGCATATTAACATCTTTCACTTTTGTAATCATTTACTAGTAATAAAGCTTTACATCTTCTTACTTCTGTGTGACCTAGTGTAGCTCGTTTAAACAGCACCAATTCTGTATACAGTAATGCATACACAGTCCACTGCTCCTGTGGGTCTGCCTAGATTACAGCTGTTTTCTCCAGCCTGAACCCCCTTTAGTACATCTAACTTTCTTAGCTCTGATCTCATGCTGTATCTCAATTCTATCACCACCATGTACTTACTTCTTATCAATCCACTTGGACATGTTTTATGGTGGGTTTATAGCCTTAAAACCTGGACTTCAGAGAGTAGAATCTTGTGCTCACATTGTGTCTTACTCCAAGGGTGCAGACTAGCCAAGCCCTTTATTCCTACCTTAAGAAAGGAAAATCAGAAATGGGATTATTTTTCCCTTTCCCGTATATAAAGACTATGATGTGTCACATACTAAAATGAGGTTGGAAGAGACACAAAGACAAATAAAACCGGTGCCTGTGATTGTGATATGTAATTGGGATGGGGACAGAAATAAAAGGGTAAAAGGGAGACTGCTAGGACAGAGCCATTCCTGGGAATCCTGGGACTAAGAGAGAGGGGCCTCCCTAATTTGGGGAGCAGGAGTTCCCAGTCTCAGAATGTCAAACAAATACAAGTCTTTTGAAATGGATAATCTGGCATTTCAGATCCTATTAGAATGAAAATGAAATAACTGAACTGCTCATGTTCCCTCTGTTTTCCTTACCTTCCTTCCTGAAATTGCAGCCACAGTGCTCTTTTCAAACCTGATGGTCCCTCAAGGACTTTTCCTTAGCCCAAATGAGCCAGTCTTTAGGGAATTCCTTTTTTTGTCTCATGTAACATCCTTGACTCACTATTTTTATTTTAGTCTATTTTACTGGTCTTGTTCTTTCTGGTCACAGACATTTTGAACATTTCTCCTCTCTGCCTGGAACTCTCTTCCTCTTTTCATCCAATTAACCCCATTTATCTTCCACACATTAACCCAAATGCCACTTCCATAGAAAAACTTTTCCAGACCTGCTGACTTGGATTAACTCCTGCACTATAACTCTTTCAAGAGCTAGAGTCCCAACCTTACTGGTTCTTGCCATAGGGAGAATTTGGCATCTGTTTGTACGATTATAGATTATATGCTTTCCAGAGGGCAGGAGGTGTATCTGCTTTGAATTCTATACCCAGGGCTTGGAACTTAATAGGAGCTCAGGGACTATTTGTTGAGTAATGAATGGATCTATAAAGTTTCTTTTAAAAATAATTAAAATTATTCACTGTGGTTTTGTTCATACTTGCTATGGTAGGTTGGAAAATGACAAAGCAAAGATAGCCGATCCTAAACCCTAGGATGTGCACATATGCCTTCTATGAATAGTGTCTTTGCAGATATGATTAAATTAAAGATTTAGGATGAGATTATTCTGGACCCTAAATATAATCACATGTATTCTCTGTGAAGCAGGGGGAGATTACTAGAGACATACACAGAGGAGAAAGCAATATAAAGATAATAGGAGAGAGATTTGATAATATTGGCCTTGAAGACGGAGGTGATGTGGCCATGAACCAAGGAACGTCACCAGTCACCAGAAGCTGGAGGTATCACGGAATGAAATTTTCTCTGGGGCTTCCAGAGGAATTAATGATGTCTTGATTGTAGCCCAGAAAAACTTATTTGGACTGATGGCCTCCGAAACTAAGAGAATAGATGTCTTTTGTTTGAAATCAGGAAATCTGTGGAAATTTATTACAGCAGCAACATAAAACTTATGTACTGATTTCAGTATTTCAAATCTTGATGGCAAAAGTGGGGAAAAACTTGGTATTCCTAATTTGCCAGAAATTTAAGAATTTGTCTCTGTGACAGTTAAATTAAGACTTATTTTTGGCATAGACTTCTTTTTTCATTATACTTGACCCTGAATATCTGTGAGTTCCATATCTATAGATTTAAGGAAGCCTAAATCATAAAAGAGAATGTGTAACTTCATAGGCTAGACCTGTATAAATAAGGCAGGTTTCTCTGTCTTCACTGAAATTGCCTGATGTAAGAAAGGGATCAGCAAATTAAGGCCAAATCCAATCTATTTTGTTAGGCCATGTAAGCTAGGATTTTTTTTTTTTACATTTTTAGAATATGGTTTTAAAAAAGAATATGTTACAGAGACTTGATGTAGCCAACAATGCCTAAAATAGTTGCCCTTTACAGAATAAGTTTGCTATCCCTCATCTGGGGAGTCCAGCCACCTTGCTATGAGCACATTTAAAAAGAGCCCTGGGAAGAAACCATGACAGAAAGGAACTGAGGCTTCCCCCCAAGAGCCAGTGGGAACTTGCCAGTCATGAGGGAAGCCCCTTGAAAGCATAGCCTCCAGCCACAGTTAGGCCTTTGCCAAGGAACAGGCTCATCCAACGTTGGCCTCTTCTCTCAGAAGAGATGCTGAGTTGGAATTGCCAAGCAACACCACTTTCCAAGAAGATACTCACGAAAGCCATGAAAACAATCAATGATTATTTTCACTTTTATCCTCTAAAACACCTATCATAGAAAGAAATTTCATGAAGACTTTTATTGTCATTATTCCCTAAACCACACAGTATAACAATTATTTACCTATCATGTTCCTTGCATTAGGTGTGAAAAGTAATTTGGAGAATATTTTAAGTATATGGAAGAAGGTATGCAGGTTCTATGCAAATACTATGACTTTTATGTAAGGGGCTTCAGTCTCTGTGGATTTTAGTAGCCTAAGGGGTACTTTGACCAGTTATCTATGGATATTCAGTGATAATTCTATTTTGTTTTAAAGACATCTCTGGAAACCCACCTTGATGTGTAAATGTAGTAGAGATATTGACTCCTTGTCTTTGAGTTGTCTACAGTAGCTGATAATTAAACGTTTGGTACTAAGACTATATTTTTAGTGTTGAAATGATTGTATTTTGGACTCTTAGGGAATAAGGGCACAGCATGGAAGAACTTCTCAGCCAAACAGATTTTATTTAGAGGAGATTATAAGGCTACCTAGAATAGGGACATGAGATTTGGTTTGGGGACATGGGGAGATAATTGAAGATACAGTCCCTATGTTCTCTTGTTAACTGTAGGAGCCAGTATTCAGACTTTAACTCCACTATTTGTCTTGTAGGCATCTCAAATCAAAATATACAAAATAAAGTTCTTTAATTTTTACATGTCACTCAGCACAATCCCAAAAAATAGCAACTTCGTTCTTCTAGACACTCATGACTGGGTTCCGTTTCCATTTCATTCTTTTCTTTTTCTCATATTCTTCCTTATCCTTGGGCAGATCTGGTTTGATTTGATGAATTTTGAGATTTATCAGGAATCTTATCTTTTCTCTCCACACTCAGTTCCACCTCTTTTCTACCTAACTAGATTTTTTTTTTACTCTTGGTATCTATCATTTGTTCTACAGATTCAGTCCATTCAATCCATAGAGAAAATTTCTTTATTGATTTTGTCATTCCTATGATCAAACCTCCCAGTGAGGAGCCACCTAACATTCATAGAGTGGAACTCAAAATCTTTACCACAGACTAATGGGACTTACGATGCCTCTGACATTGCTCTGACCTGCCACCAATACACGGGCTCTTTCCTACCCTCCCTCCACAATGCTTTGATGATCTTGAACTATACCAGAAAGCTCCTGTCTCAGGGTCCTGCAGATCCCCTGCTGGTTCCTGTGCCCCAGTCCTTGGAACTCTCTCCTCTTCATTAAGATTTTGCTCAGGGCAGGGGTCTTCTTTATCATTTGTGTAAAATAGAGTGCTCATGTTGATTACACTCCCTAGCACTTCCTTATTTTATTTATCTTCATAACACAGATCCATAATGTACATTTATGAGTGAAGGGGTGTGGTCTCTTTCACCCCTCAGTAGAACACATACTCCATTGAGGATGGACACTTGGCTGGCTTTATTATTGCACCCAGCTGTCTGGAAATGGTAGGATTGCAATAAGTACTTGTTCAGTAAGCAAAGGTATGAAAAGGAAAGACCTGCCATTAAGCGAACTTAATTATCTTTATTTCAGAATTTTTTTTTCTGTTTTTTGCCCAGGTGGGACAATAGGGATTTAAATTTTTTTCTTTTTATCTTTTTTAGTAGTAGATGAAATAAAATAAAAGAATTATTTATTTATTTTTATGCAGTGCTAAGAATCAAACCCAGCAACTCACACATACTAGGCAAGAGCTCTACAACTGAGTTACAGCTCAAGCCTGGAGAATGTAAATTTTGTTATCATTTCTATTCCAATGATTTGGCCTGCCCATTCTAGACCTGGTGACAGTAAGCTGACTTTGGCAACATGAATTGTCTTAACAAGGTGACAAAGGGTGTTAGTGTTCTAGATTGAAGGAGCAACACACACAGAGGTAAGGGGTAGGATTCCTAGTGCCAGTTGCACCCTACAGAAAGCAGAGGAGCTGTGGGGGAACACCCACGTCCTATAGGGTGGGAGAGTGCCAAGTCTGCTGCCGTGGAGGGAATGGGAAAACAGGAAAGTTTTGAACAGGGAAATTACATGAGTTATTTCAGCAGGACCTTTGGCGTCAGAAATGGAATATAGATTAGAGAGGAAGTTTTGAGGCAGGGAGACAGAGGGAATGAGGATGTGGTATGGATTCATATTACCCTGTGTTCTCTCCTTGAGGGGCTTGACAAATAGTGCCTTAGAGCAACTGATAAGTGGCTGGAGGGTGTGTGCGCAGGAAGGGCAGGCAGGGTCTGGCAGCCACATGCTTCCAGTTTTTCCAGATGGTCTTATTCTAAAGGAGACATGTGTTCTTCTCAATATATGGTATGATAAGTTTCAAAGAAAATGAAATGTAATGTTTATAACTTTATAAAAGAGATATGGTTATACATTTACAAATGAGGAAAAGAAAACTGTGCCAGATTTTATTTCAGTTTGGAATTCTAAGAAGATGGCATTTGCATTATTGAGATGAAATCACGTCAGCAAGAGCAGATGAGGATTGTGTGAACAAAGGACAAAACTCAACAAAAAGTTAGGTTAAAGTACTGGGTGGAGGGCCATTTAAATGGGAGAAGATATTTGAAAATAGAAAGGAGAACAGGTCCAGATAATACTAAAACTGAGATGCCACTATGTGCCTCTGACCCCGTATTTCTCCTACCTCCTTTGGAATCTTTAAAGGAAGTTTCTAGAAAAAAAAGGAAGGGTGTGAATTTCTCTGCAGACTGGCTGGACCTGAAGCATCCTTCGGGGAACCTTGTGTAGGTGGATATGAGAATCACAACACTGGAGCCTGGTCAAGCTAAGTGCCAGAGGTAAATCAAAGTCAAATTGGGGACATTTCTTACGTCAAATACTAAATTACATTCATGCTCCATAGTAGGAAACTGTGTCAAATAAGGTGAGCAGACTTGTTCTGTGCTTCTAATTATAGTGAGCTTGCTGTGCTACTGTTGTTCAAACGAAAAGACAGGAAACTGATGTAAAGGAGTGCCACTCACCTAAGTGGGTCATTCCAGTCTTACTCCAGATTCTTTTATGTTGTTTTAAACTCATTTCTAAAGAGTTGTTAGCTTTCGTCCTTCATTGTGACACATTAAGACACATCAGCAACATACTACCTCTCTTCAGGCAAACTAGTTTTCTGCCTGGTTTGTACTGACCAACCACATTTGAGGTATCCCTGTTATCTTTTTCTGAAGTTCACATTACAAATGATTTCTCTGTGCCAAAAACTTCCTTTGATTTAGAGAAGGGTTAGCCCCATAGATGATGGCCCATGCATTTTGGGATATATCAATGAGGCCAGCCTAGGACAATTATGGCAGGAGCACGACAGTTAACTGTAGGAGGTAAACTGAGGGTCATCACCATCTCTACTACCACCACTCACAGAAACTCTTGCCTCACCTTTTTAACAAGGTGAGGCCTTGGTTGAAGCAATATGCATCTACAAAATAAATATTTCATTCATTCATCAATCAAACATACACTGAGCTCTTACTAGGAGGAATAATGGTGCTCGATTTAGGCTGTAACACTAACACCATAACTGTGCCCAAAGAAATAGCATATTATTAGATGACAAGGCAAGTAAATAGCTTACTATAATAAGGAGAAAGAGTTGGGACCAGTGCCAGGGGCTCCAGTAGTGGCCAGGAGAGGCTCCTGCATCTGGAGACCTCTGTAAACCTCAGGACATGTCCAAAAGGAAGGTCACTTTGAGGGGACAGCTAAATAGGTTTAGCTATTAAAGTAAGAAGGTGAAATCTGGGGTTGGGGATTTAGCTCAGTGGCAGAGCACTTGCCTAACATGTGCAAGGCCCCGAGTTTGATCCTTAGCCCTGAGGGAAAAAAAAAAGGTGAAATCTGCTGGACCATTAATAGCATGAGAAAGGACTGGAGGTGAATGAATGAGAATGTGGCCCACTGTGAAAAGGTAAAAGCGTCCTACTTGAGAGCTAGGAAGAGAGAGGAGAGGTGAGAGGTGAGACCCCAAGAAGTGAGCAGGAGCCAGAGTATAAGGGGCTGTGGGCTTTGGAATTTTCCTTAAGGGCAAAAGGAAGCCAATTTAGCAGGGAGCAAATCTTATTCAGGAGGGCTTCTCACATGGTCCCAGTTTTTAAAAAAAGAACATTGGAGAGCAAGGCAAAGACAAGAAGGCCCTCCATGGTTAATCACCCTATCCGTCAAGCCCTCACCCAGGCCGGCCCAGAGCAGCCCTGGGTGAAGAGGACTTGATGTCAAAGCTCATCTGTGCTGTGTTTTCACCTCCATCAAAGTTGAACTTGCCAACTGATTCTGCTCCTTGGCCTCAGTGACCACCTTATTTTGAAGACCAGCCATGAGTGCGGAGGGCATGTGCACTCTTCTTCCTGCGACAGGCTGTTTTTCATAATGGTCTTACCGGCAATTTCTTTTTTTATTGCTGCTGACATTTTCTGTCATCTTCTGACTATTGCAGTTTTTCATCTTTTCCGTTTTCTTTTCCATAATGCTCTGTTTCACTCTCTTGGCAGTGCTCTTTCTGATTTCCTGTCTCTGATAGGACCCCAGCACCACTTTTCATGTTAAACTTTTATCCCTGATACCTTGCCTTCATTTGCTCATGTGCTTTCTGTTCTCCTATTTCTCAGGACTTTTTTTCTCCCTTCTACCTGTTCTTTCTCTCCTTCCCACTTTCCTCTTCTCTTGGCTTTTCCTGTGGTGTTTGCCATCCTCAGTTCTATTCCCCAGCACACAGCTCTGCAGCCTCTATTCCTCCTACTGCTGGGATGCTCTCAGCACCTCAGACTTGTGCACTGGGATGGTCCTTCTCTCAATGATTCTTTGGTTTTTCCAGCAATGGTCAGAGTTCACATGGCTGTTGCAAAGAAGGTCAAATAATCAGATGCACCCTTTATTTATTTGTTTTACATTTCATTTAAATAACCATATCTTGAAATTTAGCTGTGATTTCACTCACAATCTGTCATTTCCTCTGGGGAGCCTACATCCAACCCTCGATGAAATTTTCTTCTTGCTCAGTGCATGGAGAGAAGGTAGTATGTTTAAGATTTCTTTGTTGAGACTCAAATGTGCTGCATCTGTTTACATTGTCCCTAAATTAATGCATATGGGTATATGAGTGCGTGTGTGTTTGTGTGTATGGGGAGGATGTGGGTGTGTGTTTATGGGGAGTGTATTTGTGAGATTGTCTGGGGAGGTTTCCATTATTTGTTTTTGAGCCAGAGGTAATTCACAGCTGGTCTTGGGCATAGTAAGCATGTGATACTCATTCAGAATGAACTTGAAAACCATACAGAGAAAAGGTATTCAACCCTGGGGTGGGGTAAATTCAGAAGTAGGGTCACTCTACTCTGAAAGGACTAAGGCAATACTCTACTTGACTCTGCACCACCATCTGGCCTGGCTGGGCAACAGCCAAGATGTTAGGAGGAAGAGCTTTCCTAGGGCAGTGCAGAGACCACAGTACAAAAGTGCAGGCTGAGCCCAGGAGTCTGATGTCCCTCTTATGTCCACAAGTCTCCTCTGTTCCAGTCTGAAGTCCACCAGTGTGGCACAGTGACTGTGGGGTGCCCTTATTTAGTCTATTCATAGGGGATTATAAGCATGGTTTCTCATCTCACAGAACAATTAAAGGCAACTGAAGATAAGCATTAGCAGGGATAATTTAATCATAAAATGAGAACAATATTTACAGCTATAGCTCATTGAAACCTTATTACGTAGAAATAAGGAACTAGACAAAGGTTTTTACATATAGTATCTAATTTAATGTTCAAAATGCTTTTGTGCAATAGATGTTCTCATTACCCTTACTTGGGAAATGAGGAAGCAGCTATCATGGGTCAGGTTAGACATTAGCAAGTGGCAGAGTGAGAGTCTGACCTCAGGCTGCCTCACTCCACACAGCTCACCTCAGGCACTCAGTTCCCTTTGTGAGCAAAGGCCCAGGTTAATCTGGCTCCGAGGACTGGATTTCAATTAGGAATGGGCTGTGCAAGTGCAGGCCTGGGCTCAAATCGGTTCCGAGCCAGAAGCTGCCTCAGAAGCCATCTAGCGAGTGATTCTGAACCCCGGCATGCATTTTAACTATATGGGATAATGTTAAACAGCCTATGTGGGTTCTTCCAGAGATTTTGATTCCATTTTGGGGGACTCAGAGTTTTTAACCCCCCTGGGTGCTTCTACTGTTCACTCATGTTGAAAACCACTGTTCTAATACTACATATGGAAAAACATGAAATGTAAAAGGTTAACTGGCTCTTAATACAAGCTCATACCATGAGTTAAAGGAAATACTGAAGACTAACCCCCTCACTCTCCTCCACAGCTTTTTTCTTTGCCCCTGATTAAGGACAAATTTTCCTTTGTGTGTGTAAGGAAACAAAAACAACATAGTGGATAAGAATTTGGAGTAAGACACAATTTTATTAGAATAAAAGCTATTTAATCAGTTGTCTTTAATTTTTTTTCATGTGTGAAATAAGAACAATAATATTTTCTATCTGGCAGGATCATTGTGATTTGATTATATGAGATGATAACATGTAAAAGTGTCTTAATCCAGCCCAGCATATAATAATTACTTTTCTTTTTCTTCCATTTCATTCTTTTCTTTCTTCCTCTTTCCACCCTCCCTTCTTTCCTTTCTTGTCCTCTTTTTTTCTTTATTTCTTTTACTCTGTTACTCCATGGAAAGGTCCATTCATTAAATATCCATCTCGCCCCTATTCTTGTGAGCTCAGATGGCAACCATAAATTAACAAAACATTGAATTTTTCAAATGTATAATATAAGTGAATAAGGAGAACATTATGTTACCAGACTATAAAGTCATGGAAGATAGCATGTGCCATTAAAATGTACCCTGATTCACCTGGGGTCCCAATGAATCATTACGGACATCATATCTTGTCGTTGGTTTGTCCCAGGTGCAATCAGTATCTAAATCCATTGCTGCCATGTTGTTCTAGCAGTTTAACACTAGTGAAGAAATTCATGTTCTGCCCCCTCAAATTCTTTTCATCTTATTAGCAGAATAGATTTGATGAAATTTGTAATGCTGATGCCTGCACGGATGAGGGTTAGCACCTACCCTATAAGGGAGCCCCTAAGTCTTTCCTTGGTGGTATAAGTTCTACTAGGAGGCAAGTTTTACTTCTTTTTTTCATCATTGGTTTCAATTCCACTGGAAAATGAAGTCATGTTAGAATGGAGTTTATACTCTAAAGATCTAGTCCTTTGGCTGGGTTAGCACTAATTATTTTTGTCCAAATTTCCCCTTACTTCCCTAGACTCTTGGTGTAAGTTTATTTTATTTACAGCTTCCCCTCCTCACCCATTGCTCTCCACATTTCAGTCTTCTTCTCTTCTCATTTGGGTTACATGATATTTAAGGGCCCAGCCAAGTCCATGTCATCTCTTATTATGGTTTCACTCATGATTGCTCACTCTTTATATCCAACACTAGCAAAGCTACGTCTGTAACAACCTGATGAAATATCCTCTTGAAAATGCCTCAATATATCCCAAATTAAACAAATCATCTCAGCCTACCTCTATTACTACCCCAAATTCCTCTTTCTTTTGTATTAGCAATCTTGAAGAATAATATAAATATATAATCCAAGGTTCAGGACAGAGACATAGAGGTCATCTTTGATCTCTCCCTTTCTGTAGAAGCCCTCATTCAGCCATGTGATCTAATAATTCTCTCTTGTTTGTATGTAACTTTCCATCTTTACTGTTTCCGACTTGGTCCAGACATTTATACAATTTTACCTGACTTTTCCTGATTCCCTCCATCCTCCATCCTGCATCCTTGATCCAATGGTCACAGTAACCATAATAACCAATATCCATTGGGTCCTTACCATGTATGTGGCGAGTAATAGGCTTAACTTATAGAATCTCATTCAAATTTTATTACAACTTTCAGCAGTAGGTAATACTATGATATCTATACATTGTAGATGAGGAAACTGGCTTAGAGGGGTTAAAAATCTTGTTCAAGAACCTACAAATGGAAGATGGGGTTTGAACCCTTATGTGCTATTAAGAAGAGCTTAACAGTGTGTCTGTTTCCCTTGGCAGGAGGCTTACCTCTTTCTCTACTTTCCAAAAGCATCCGCTCGCTAAGTGCTGCTTCTTGCAGAAAAGAGGATTTTCTTTCTTTTATTTCTTTTAGGGTTTCCCTGTCTCCTTGGCAATGTTGATTTCATTGCATTTCCATAATATTTCATGCTTTAATTTAATTTATTTAGTGCTATTATACAGTGCCCTGAGCACCTCTGAAGAAGCGAGAGTTTTATAAATAAAATTATTATTACAGCTGCTCTGATAGCAGCCCCTGAGCTATTTAGTGGATATATCAATTACTTGCAATGTTGAAAATTTTCACCTAAAGCCCTTTATGGCCTGAGTTTTCCTTGCCTTTTGCTACTTTATCCTGCTTGTGGTTTAGACACAGTTTTATAGCATTTCTCTTTACCATCTTATCATGAATGTATAGATAGTACCCCAGCAAAATTTTCTTGTAATGAATTCTGAAGAGCATGATCTAGGTTTTTTAACCTTTTTGAGTCCATGAAAGTTCCGCATCCCATTTTCTAGACCTGTCAGTCCTGCAGTGACTCAGCTGTTCTTACCCACCCCCTGCTAAATAAGATCTCATTATCTATTGGTCTGTGGCAGAAACCTCTCACAGGATGAACTCATCACAACACCATTTGGCAATGAAGATTTCAGAATTTGAAATTCTACAGCATATTCACACAAATTTTTGTAAGAATCTATGTGAGGCCCAAACAAAAGGAATAGAGTGAGAATGATCCTAGTTCTGACCATAACTTCTACCATCAAGGCTACTTTTGGGACTTTGCCTACAACTTCACAATCTCATAACACTTCACCAGCAAGAGATGTGAGACTGCTGCTATTTGCAATTATAAAGTTTCAGTAACATGTTTAAGAATCCACAATATAAGCTAATGGCCAAGCTGGAATTATTCCTTGGACTTACCCTAACTTGGGCTATTATGCTCAGCATTCTGTCTTCCTCTTCCTCCCATAGCATATTCCATTTCCATTCTACTCTGTTCTGTTCTATTCATTCATTCAGTAAGCATCAAACACTTGCTATATTGCAATGACATGACTGGCTTGTTGCAATGATGAGCAAGACTGACAAATTTCCCTTACTCCTTTAGGAGTTTGAGTTCTTCATTTCCTCTTCTCTTTTCTTCTTGATTTGTCTTCCTTTTAAGCATCCATTCTCTTCATATTTTATAATTGTATTAAGCATTTCTGAAGAAGTTTCCTCATTAACAAGGAGCAATACACTATGCTGTCTCCATCTCCATTATTATTTTTCTTTTTTCTTTCTTTTTTTTTTCAGGTAACAAATGGAAGTAACCAATCTGTCCATTACAATTGAGTTCATTCCTATTCAAGCAGGACTGTCATGTACCTTGCCTGAGGCTTCTTGGGTTATGAGCAACATACTGGCTTCAGTTGTCTCTACTTTTTCTCAGCTACACTGGAAAGCTTAAATAGAGGGAAGACTAAATAACTCAACAGAATTTACTATACATACATTGTTCCATTACTAGAAAACACAGAGCTTGTTCCGGGTGCATATGCACAACTCTCCCTCCTGGCCAGATAGAGGTTTTAGCCAAATAAAAATTTTAAATGAACTATAACCCATATACTTACACTAGAAAGAAATAGACAATATGAAGTCTGTTTTGCCCCCACAGGGAAGAATAATTTCCAATGAAGAATGACTAACCAGAAATATTCAAAAAGCTATAAAAGATATAGTGTAGAGACCCGAATAATGAAATTCAGTATTCCTGCAGCTCAGAAATATCTTGCAATCCACATAGAATTCAGAGAGAACCCAAGGATCTTTGTATTCCTGGATCCAGTCTTCTCAAGATTCATTAATCAGTCAGCGACAATGTTCATCCCTGCTAAGTGCAAACCACTGTTCAAGATGCTAAAGTGCTGAATAGGTGTACTCTACTCCAGTTTCTCATTCCATGATGTGTTAGGCAACTATAGCTCATCAGATATTCCTTTCTGGATTATATCTTAAGAGCTCAATTCCAATTTTCATCCTTTCCACCCTTTTCTCCAAATAGAGTGTGAAGTTTGATGTGCGCTGGCATAAATCAGGACAATCCTAGGGCTGCTAATTGAAGGCTAGTTTGGTCCATTTGCCCTACTCTATTGAGTATCTCACAGCATTTTCATTGTAATTCTGTGTTAGTCCTTTAATAAAAATGGCCAACAAGCCCACAAGATAACAAAGTAGGAATCAATGGGACCTACGATTGTCTGCATGCCAGATTCTCTTGTCAGCCTGGTCTCCAATTCATCCTGCCAACTCACCCTCCTTTGGGACTGAAACGTTTGAAAACAGTGCAGCAGCCTCATCTCCCAGGCAGTGTTTTTCTCCATCATTTGCTTTATTAAATATTGATTTTCTGTTGCATTATTAAACCTTAAGTCCAGAGCATAAATTCTGGGCTGATACTTTAATCTGGCTCTCCTCTTTTTTTTTCTTTCTTTTTTTTTTTTTTTTTTTGGCTTTTAGAACTGATTTTCAGGCCAGCTCTCTTGGGGAATCTTTAAGTCAACTCAGGGCCAGAGAGAAACCTGCCTTCAGGAAAGGGAGGAGGATAGAATTGAGAAGTAGCTTGTCTTGCCAATACTCTACAAAAACAATCGTGCTTGGATAAAGCAGACCTTCACTTTATACTTGTCCCAGACGCAGAACCTGTCCTTGTTGGGATTCAGATGATTATGTAAGGAAGGTGTTTCACACTCAGATCTCAAAACTATTGAGTAAGCAAATAGTACGCTGTATTGATTTTAGAACTGGAGAGTGTGGGGCTTCAAATACTGTCTAATCAATTATCTATCTACAGCCCTTCTTTTCTTTTGATCCCTATTATTATTAGGGTTTGAGTCAGAGATTATAGTAATAGAAGCCTTTGGCCTTCAGCTTACTCTGGGTCTCTTGTTCATTATTATTTCCTTTTCTTCTCTCACTGGTCTTATCATTTAGAGGTCACCTATAGCAGGTCCCTTACAGAATGGAGTCATCACACTTTACAAAACCCTTTCTGAGAGATTTAGACATTTCCAAATAGTCAGAGAAGCCAGGGTGATCTCTTGGTTGAATTCCTCAATCCTAGATAGCTTCCCAGACCCACAGTCATTGACCTGAGGCTTGGTAGAGGTGACAATTCTGAAGATAAGAAGCAGAAGGGATTATGCTTTCAACTTCAATATCAGCAAGCAGGAAAAAAATGGGGTTGATATTTATGGAATTTCTCAGATGGGACTGGGGCATGTTGCTGTAGGCTTAAATGTTTCCAAACAGTTGTGCCTTCTTCTCACCTTGGACTCCAGGTCATTTTATCTTTCTCTTTGAATTATTGTGATTAATAGGTCCTGTATCTCCAGAAATCAAGGGTTAGAAAGTCATTCCAGGACCTGGCTGAACCTTTGCTTAGAAGAAGGGTGAGGGACGACTTCGATCCACTCTTTACTCTGACTTGGAGAGGGAATGCTACTTTTTCAGACTGGGTATAGACACCTGTTAAAGCAAATCCTCAGATGTCAGGGACCAAGAGTTGATGGAGCCTGTGCCGCATATCATATGCATTGAACCAGTGTTTTGAGTGGAATATTGATAGAAAGCATGTGAAAGTTAAGCTGAAAGAGACTCTAGTCCATTATCACCAACACCTCACGTCACTAATACCTTTAGACCTCCAAGGAAAAAGAGATGTTATTTTGAAGGTCATGAGAATTTCAGATTACATATCTTTCAACAGTCTTTATTCTAAAACGTTGTCTCTATAGTAGGTACATGTGTAGGTAGATAGAACTTACCATTCATTTGAACACTCTGTAATGGGCAACTAACTCCCTACTTATGTAGATCTTGCTTCCTTTAGAAATAATCTAACACACACACACACCCCAAAACCTAATTCTCTCCAGTATCCACATCTTTTTTTTAAAATTTTTTTATTTTTGAGCAACCTTACAAGATTTTAACAAAACAATATAAAATGTGTATAAGATGTGTATATATTCTGGACATTGCAACTATCCCCAGGAGTGCCCCCCCAATTACCCTCCATTCCCTTTCCCATTATAACTCTAAAAATAGTATTAGATTGTAAAGCATTACATCTTATCTGAATTTAACTCATGTTTCTAGACCAACTTTCTCATTGTCCAGGGTCTAGTCCCCACCTCCACAGATGAGTGGAGACAATCGACCCTTAGATCTCTGGGTTAAGCTGATTTTACTCATCATGATCTCTTCCATAACCATCCATTTA
>PVKS010017213.1:0-22295 GCA_004027875.1 Aplodontia rufa | reverse complement strand
CTTGACTAGTTTTTTAGAACTGTACAGAAAAAAACTGAATTCTTTTCTGTTTGGCTTTTAGTTAGGGACTATGAATTTTGAATCTTTTTTATCTATTTATATGTCTACAAATTTATAGGTCAAAATGACTGAATGTTGGCAGTTGTGTATGTTTCCACCTAATATTTAATTTCTCTTAATTCAAGAACTCTCATTTGTAATAGCTCGGGTATAATCATTCATTAGTTTATTGTGAGGGGGGATTGAAATTAGGTAAAATACTGAACATCATAAAGCACTCAGTCATTTCTCTAATTTATTTCAACAAATATTTGCTAAACACCTTTCGTATATCAAGCACTGCACAAGTGTTGAGAATAAAAGAATGAGTGGTAAATGGTCCCTGACCTCAGGATGGGGATTACAATATTTGAAAATGTCTATTATGTTTCTCAAGTCTACTCTTCTTCTCTTGAATAAATAGAGCAAGCATCACCCACATCTATCATTGTATTTGCTTCATTATATTGCAAGTGTCTCTTAACCCAAAAGATGCAACTTTTTTGAGTGCAAGTATCCTTCACTGAATGTCACATCTTTTTTTTCAATAAACATTGATTTTGAATGAATTTCTAATTTTTCATCTTTCCTTTTATGATAGATTCTAGTGTCTTCACTTGCTTCTTCAGATCCTAGATGACTTTTTTTCTCCAGGCCTGCAGAATCTCTCAGAGTTTCAGCAAGAGCAAGCACACTGATTGTCATCCAATCACCTCTGCATGTGCTTTTTCTAAACTTACATCTTCTCTTTCAGTCTATTTAAGCAAGAATAACAAAATTTCATAAACTGGGTGGCTTATAAACAACAGAAATATTTTTTATCACAGTTCTGGAATAAGGAAGTGCAAGGTCAAGGCACAGATTCTGATGATTAAAGACCATTTCTTGATTCATAGATGAAACCCTATCTCTGTAACCACATAACCACACGTGGTAGAAGGGATGTAAGTTGCTGTCAGCTGTTTTTTTGTTTGTTTGTTTGTTTTTTAAGAACACTAATCCTATTCATTAACAATCTGACCTCAAGACTCAATCACCTCCTAATGGTGCCACCTCCTGATACCTTGGATGTTAGGATATCTACATTTGGATTTTGGAGAGACAGACAGTTGGTTCATTTCTTTGCCTTTCCATACACTTCTAGTACCTCTATCTTCCTTTGTTTTCTTCATTTTTCTGCATACTCAGTCTTTGTCATGGATAAATATCCATTTGAATTACAAGACCTCATTCAAATATTTTAATTTTTTTATTGAAACAATAAGAGAAAGTGGAAAGTCATACAGAAAGAACAGTTACTCTTTGAAAGAGGGCAACTAACTTTAGTGGGTCCTCTATATTTCTCTTGTTGGGCTATTTGGTCCCCTTATTGTGTTTCCTTTGTGTAAGGAAAGAGCAGAAAGAAATTGTAAGGTATTCCCTATGGTATTCTATTGAATCTGTTTCTTGAGTTTCTCTGATCCTCACCAACAGCATTCCCCTGCCTCATGCACAGCTTGGTAGATTGCAAGCAACTGACTTGGTTTTGGTGTTTCAAGTCCAAGTTAGCAGAGAGGCAAGTCATTCTGTCTTCATTTGTGTTAGGTGACTACCTTTGGCTCAATCAGCTATTGATATATCACACTATCTATGTCTATTTAGGCTTCTAGTAATTCAGAAAGTTGATGAAGTTTTAGCTCCAGAAGTTCTAACACAGAGACATATTTTAATCTCCATAAAGGCAAAATCAAAATTGTCTGCTCAAACCTTCTCTGCTTCTCCTTTGATTCTTCTCATCATCCTTACACCTTTTCTAGATGTCTACCACCAGGCTTATGTCTTTGACCAAGACAAGGTCAGAAAAATATGTTCAGGGAATGCAAGACTTCTCTTCAAAAGATAGAACTTGGAGAAAATGTGAGTTTAGTGGCTAGATTACCTTCACTTGAAATGCTTTGGCCTATGGCAGAAAGAGACTATTAAGAGCTACTGAAATGTCAATAATTAAAAGCAGGCACAATTATTAGAGAGGCCAGCCATACTCCATGCCAACTCCCAATTCTCCCCAGCATGCAGCCTCACAAGATATATAATTTTCCATTTCTGCAGAATAGGTGACTCTGTGTGGCACAGGAATATTGCAAA
This sequence comes from Aplodontia rufa, assembly GCA_004027875.1. Classification (NCBI taxonomy): domain Eukaryota; kingdom Metazoa; phylum Chordata; class Mammalia; order Rodentia; family Aplodontiidae; genus Aplodontia; species Aplodontia rufa. The sequence goes on along the minus strand of PVKS010017213.1, from coordinate 20,132 downwards.
TGGGTTGAGGATCAGGGTCTTCAGGCTATTTCTGTCTCAAGTTATTTTGATTTTTCCATTTGATGCTGTCAGAAACTCAGGAACTGATCATTTGTGCTGGAAATAGCACAACTTCTGCCCTTTGTTTCGATCGCTTTTGCCATGTGTGATTGGCGAATTTGATTGCTGGCCACAGAAAATTGCATTTGTGTCAAGAGCATTCTGAACAGATCAATGTAGGAGGAAACCAGGCAGGATCAATTGTAATACCAAAGGACTAGTATAAAAAGTCATGCAACTCACATGCTGTCATGTAATTCTCAGTGTCTCAACACTGCACAGTTTCTTCCCCACAATTCATTAGCTAAACCTTACAATACCCTATGAGGTTAGTTAGTGTCTGATACTAGACATCCAGAAGAGAGGGAAATAACAGTATGCCTATCTAACTTTCTGTATACATAGACAATGTGTAATAATACAAATAACTATTACAAGTGTCTCCACACATTTTCCAGGTGCTGGTTATGTCTGCTACATGCATTTCTAATTTAAACTTCAAAAGAAGCTTATGAGTTAAAATGCCTTATCATTCCCATTTTATGACAAATGAATCAAACTTAGAAAGATTAAGGAATGTGTTCGATTATCTGTGAGTGCATAGTTCTGTTCTGACTCTAAATGTCATGCTTTTAACTTATCTATATTTGTTGCCTTAGTATTTTTAAATCATAAAGATGTATACAATATGAGCAAGCATTAGGACTGCTGTCCTGATTCTTGTTATTTTACTAAGTTTGCCAGAGGTATAGCAGATAAGACATTTTCTCCTCTCCACTAAGGGATCCTAGGGTCCTTGGAGGATAGTTATTCAAATTAACACATCTATAATATTTGTATGCATCTGACTTTGTAAAGTGGTTTCTACATCCCTTATCATAACTAGTTTGTGCAATAAGTAGTACAAGTATTATCAATTCAATTTTCTTAGTGAAGAAAGTAAGACTCACTGAATATGACTTGTGCTCAAAAGTGGAGAATGGAACTCAAATGAGAAGTCAGGCCACTTGGCTATACAGCTGCTGTTTTCCCCACTGCTTTGTATGTATGTAAAGTAGAGCATTTTCTTTTAAAGATAGCACCCACTAAATGGAAATAACCTTTCTCTTACTCTCTATCTCTCCATTTTCTTTTTTTAAGAGAGAGGGAGAGTGAGAAAAAGAGGGAGAGAAGGAGAGAATCAGCTTTATTTAATTTTTCATCTGATTTTCGTTGCTCTAACACTTAGTCGTGTACGTGGTGCTGGGGTTTGAATCCCGGTCCTAAGACATGCTAGGCAAGTGCAATAATGCTAAGCCACTGCTCCAGCCATTTTCTTAAAGTGTAAAAATAAACAAATAAACAAACAAAAGAAAAATCAATTCAAAATTCTTTAGCTCCAAAGTATGTCATACAATCTTTGGGTTTAAAGTCTTATGAACCTGTTTGGTCCTAGAGTGGTTTCTAATAGAATTCCTTCAATAGAGAAAAGCAGTGAAGAAAGCCCTAAACTGGCTGACATGAGATCAAATTCATGACTTATTGATAGTTAATGATTTAGTCTTAAAATTAATTATGTGCAAAAAGCAATGTTTCTTGTTAATTCCTGGGGTCATCAACTAGTCCCTTAGTAGCTTAGATAGGAAATTTCCCTTCACTGGGCCTCAATTCTGTCATCTGCAAAATAGGCATAAAAGTGCCACTTCTCAAAGAGTAGTTTCAAGAATAAAATACCATCATAGATGAGAGCTGGTTTCGTAAATAAAAGAACCCCAGTACTCAGGTGATATATTGTTTCAGGCACTCAAAAATGTTTGCAAGTGGATTGACAAATTGAGAATGTACCTATTTGAACCAGGGGTAAGAGAAAATGATGCTAAAAAGGGACTTGGTGATCTCAGGTGTGTTGGCTGAGGGACAGACCAAGTGGAAAGTCACCGTGTCCTACTCTGTCCCCTGTGTTCAACAAAGATGGCTTCCTTTGGCAGGATTTAGCTACTCATCTCTGTTCAGTCATCCTCTTGGAACTGAATGCTCTGAGTGGTGTGATTTCTATGACATTTTCTTCATTCTCTGTCTTTCTGTCTGGCAATGACTCTTTGAAATATTATTTTTTCTTCTTTGACGACTGAGCTGTATAATTGATGGCCTCTCTGGGTTTCTGGAGTTGTGCATTTAAACCAGAATTTCCTTGGCTCCAGTGCCTCAGAGTTCATTACTTTTTGAAAAGCTTCACGTCTGTTTGTGTTCAGATTGTTGTTGCTCTGGAGAAGGAGGTTATTGTCAGGCAGGAAGAGGAGTGTGGAGCAGAATTCATGATAATCAAATTTTCTTCTCTTCTTAGATGAATATTTCTGGGTAACAAGAAATCACATTTATCTGATATAGCTGTTCTGAACCAGGAGACCAAGGACCTTCACTTTTTCCCTGCAGCATGCTGGAGGGAGTTCAAGAACATTGAGTCTTGGGATGTAGGAGGCTGCTGCTTTGCAAATAAAGTAGATAATAAAGTTGCCCAGCTCTGGTATTAGAGAATGATTTAGTGAAGTGTGTATACATGTAAGACTTTTAATTAAAGGTTTGGAATATACCTGGTTCCCAGTAAAGCTGTGGGTGGAGGACACAAGCCCTGTGCCCTTGAGCCTATGATATTCTGTCAGCCACACAATGACTATCCTCTCATTCTCAGCCCTCATCTTTCTGTCTGCTCACACAGTCCACTCACATCAATATCATGTCTGTTCATCCACAACCTGTCTCCTGCTCTCCACCCTGAACAAGCTCCATCAGCATAAGCACCCCAAATTGGGGAAACCCAAAGAGCTTCATGTCAGTTTGGAATCTATCAGAACCTAGTATACCTGGTAGATAAAGAGTGACTCCTCTGCTTTCCCAGAGTTGGAGATTCAGAGACCACACTGTGTGGAGGTGCTGTAAAGGATGTAACTGGGAACTTTTATTTGAGATTCTTCCATGCTATGAACTGTCCTTGTCAGCATGAAAACAAAAACTTCACATTATTTGATACAAATGAAATTAGCCATATTTTTTGAAAATCCACCCTTAGACATTCCCACACCCCACCCATTCAATCTCAAGAATGTTTATGGGTTCCCTCTTGAACTTTCAAATCTGTTTATTTGTATCATGATTGCAGTATTCTTTACAATATTTTGTAATTATCCACTCTGCGACTTTTCCTCTTTCCCTCAATTTATCCATTTAGCATAGGAACCAGGTTTTCTTGTTTGTTGTATTTCTATATCATAATCATTTAGTGTGGTCCCAAAATAATGGTTGACACCAAAACAGGCTCAATGAATGAATCTACAAAAACAATTTTTGATAAAAGCATATTCTAAATATTCCTCCAGTTAGGTTTAACTCTGTGCAGAAAATAACCCATATGTTATTCATGGGAGTACTTGCTCATTCATTTGTCCTTGGGAAATACACACAACTCGTGTCCAAAAGCATGTAGTGCCTCAAGTGGGGCATTTGCACAAGGATGGGAGATTTAAAAATGCAGGAAATTTTAAGTGAGGAGTTTGGAGCATTTTGGTCAGTTATAGATACAGAAGCAACTTTCAAGGTGAAAAAAGAAAAAAAATCTTTTTTTCAGAGTTTTTGTCTCTATAGGAGATGAAACACTTTTAAGTTAGAGGCAGTTTCTTTTTCTTCTGCAACATAATAAGTAGAAGATATTGTCACATCTTGTCATTTGAAGGGTGTAAAACTGGGTTGTACAAATTCTTAAAGATATGAGGTATGTGCTGCTGTTTAACAAATAATAAAAATTTGAGAAATTGTTTTCTATACATTTCCAAATAGGACAAAAGGGGAAGAGGGCCTTCCAGATCATGCTTGGCATGTGGTGTTCTATATCTTTCTCTTATTTAGGATTCTGAAAGTGGGGAAATATTTCAGCCCCTCTGATTCTTAGTCAAGGATGCATGGCTGAAGTTTTTATTTCTTTGTTGCTTAACCTTCTTCTTGATGCATTCTAGGAGAATGCTAGATTGTGTGGATTATACAGCCTAAACCTCTGCAAAGTGAAGGTGATTATCAGAATTTTAAGTGCTGTGACATTTTGCTGCCAAAAAGTAATTGATTTATTAGAGACATTACAATACATGCATGATTCAACATAAGAGGTTCCTTTGAACTTGTTCAGTACCAAATCCTCTGGGAGAATATTTGCTTTCAGAACCACGGACAGAAACTCTCTTTCATTCAGATTCAGTTGGCCTTAGACAAGTAAATATTATAGCTCAGCAGCAGTACTCCAATCCAGTGGCCACAGTATGATCCAATTTAATGGCTTTAACAATTCCAGCTGACGGTTACCAGAATATTAATACATTGTTTTGCACTTATATTACCAGAAAATGGAACAAGAGGACAGGATTGGATGATTTTATAATATATTATTATTATCATTGCTATTATTGTTGTTGCTAAAAATAAGGTTATTATTTCACAATGGATCAGATAAAATACAGAACATTTCTGAAGATGTTTGAATTTTTCCTAACAAGCACCTTCTTAGTAATGCCATACTTCAAAACCCTAAGCAGGAAGCCATAATTGAGTTCAGTGATTCCACACCTGAGCAGTGAACCAAACAGAATAACAAAATGCCTTAAGCTAATGAAAATCTTGTTGTTCAAAACAATGAAGCCCCAATGGGGCATATAGTGGCATACTGGGAGCATCAGGATCTCTGTCTGCCAAAATGGCTTGACTAATATACTTATCCTGATGAGGTAAACCTACAACTAATTCCCCGGTGCTTTAGGCAATTGGTCAAAACCTTTTAAATAGAGACACAGTCTTAATCTGAGGAACTGTTTGCTTTCTCATTCAGTGTTTATTGATTACAAGTGTTCCAAAGCAACTTTATTCCTCCTCACACACATGACAAAAGAAATGGAAAATTGTAATAGAGTAATTCAGGAGTATTGTGCAATAACTCACATTAAACTGGATGATAGAAAGCATATTCACAATTTTGCCCAAATTGAAAACACAGAGTACAAGTCAGTAAAAGTCTTAGATAATATGGAAGGCTGACTCTGTATTCTTGTAAGACAGAGTGGCTCATCAGGATCAGGTCTGATAGCTGAAGTCATGCAGATAAACATGTGGTTTGAAGGGTCTTATACTGATTTTGTTCAAAAAATAACTAGAGAAAAGATAATATTTAATAATATATAAGTTCTCTTGTTTCATTTGTTATACAGAAAAATCACAATGCTCTTTTTCTTATTGAACAAAACATGATATAAATAGTCATAATTCCTGTTTTGCCCCATCTGTCAGGAAACTCAGAAATTGCAAACTTAACATTAAAATGTATGTTGACATTTGTGATCACCATGTGAGGTATCCTTTTTGTATTTGGACCTCGTTTTATGTGTTTACTCTTTTGTGTTTTCTTTTTAAGATTCTTTCAATTTATTGGAGAAATGGTGAAAATTAATTATAAATAATTCAACAGGCAGCTTTTGTATATAATTTAATCTTGTTTTAAGTGTGACCTGGACAGTTGCTGACTCGTGTTTTATATTCTTTTGGATGATTTCCTAATCTTAAAATGTGGGCATGGGGCTGGATTCTCATCATTTGCCCATCAAGAAAGCATGATGGGGATAAATAAACATTAAATTGAAAAAGATAAGACTTTCATTATTATAGATATTAGCCATGTAAGGGAGGAATATTTTTATTGAAAATAAAATCAATTTTTCATATACTTAGTGAAAATGTAGGTAATGAGAATTTAGCATTGAACTTGTCACTTGGATTAATGGATTAAAAGCAAAGAAAAATGAGTATTTCAGTTATCCAGTCCAAACAAATTAATTACATAAGCAGAATTCACCTTTTTTTTTCTTAATTTTGTTTATGTTCCATTCATGTGTTGAGTACCTGCTGTGTTTCGGGCACTCTTTACTATTTGTGTATTCACAAAGAAAAAAGAATTGCTGTTCTCAAAAGAGATTTCAGGAATCTCCAACCCTCTAGTAAAATATAATACAATAAACTGTTACAAGATGTCAGAGGGAAAAAAGAAAAGGATCAGACCTGGAGTGGAATTGGGGAAGATTTCCTGATCTGAGTCTAGATTTTAAAAGCTAAGGAAAATTAGTTCTATAAAACTTGAGAGTCTATAAGTCCAAGATTGGATACATAAGAGAAAATTTTGGGGAGAGAAGGGTAAGACAAAGATCTTAATCTAGGTTTCAAGTAATACCGGTTGAAAGGCAGTGGTGGATAGACAAAGTGTGTGAGTGTGTATGTGTGAGTGTGAGTGATTTTATGTATGCATTACAGAGACAGTGTATGTGTGTGTATAATGGAAAGGGTGTATGTGTGTGTGTGTCTATGTGAGTATGGAGAGAACAAATGGGCCAATCCTGAAGGGCCTTGTTTTATACACCCTGCTAAAGAGTTTACACACTGCTAAAATAGATAAAAATGAATGCTTTAAAATGTTATGAGTAGGTGAGATTTGCATTTCTGAAAGATAATTCAGTCATTTTGGAAAATGATTTGGAGACAAGACAAAACTGGAATACTCCACTCTTGTAACTTCAGGGGATCAATGAGGATGGCCTAAGTTTAGATCATTTGGGCATGGTAATGGCGAAGATGTAGAGTTGAGGGATTCCTTATGAACAAGAATCCATGGAATGTGGTGACTGATATGGGGAGTAAGTAAGGAGACTGAAGAAGAGTAAGAAAGTCTTTGATTAAGAGGTAGCATAGCACACAGTTCTCAGCAACAGGAACAGCCTGTTTGGCTATTGGATTTTGAAATGTTCTTTAAACTTTCTATGTCTCAGTTTCTTCACTTCAAAATAGACTGATACTAATATCGGTAATGTCACTTTACATACATTTCCAGAAACATTTTCCACAATCTGACACCTTTCTTGAACCTCTAAAAGCCCCATGGTTACCAGTTTAAGATCTCTGGAGATGTACAAGAGGAATTGACTAGCTTTGGAAAGAAAGTTCACTTACTTAAAATGGGACTTCACATTCACTGTGCATCATGTACTCACAGTCTAATAAATTATTACATAATTTGTGAAAAGATGAAAGAGAAGAAGAACATCCTCAAAAAGGATGAAACAATCCAATAGAGAGATGTTGGAGATGATTAGTGAGGGCACTCAGAAGGCAGGGAGAAACTGACAGTCATGTTAAGTCAAACATGACTTTTAAAGATGCTACTAAACAGTGATGGATTATTATTAAAAGGAAAGATTAGCCAAGAAGCAAAGCGGGCAACTTCAAAGGAACAAGGCAAATGGCTGGGGGGGTGGTCTGCTTAAATTCTTAAAGTAAAAGGACAAAGAATAGAAATTTTACGTAGCTGAACATCTTCACAAAAACAAATAGTTCTGGCCTTTCCTTGATTCTTGTACTGTAAGCTCACAGGTTTCCCAGCCTAGAGAGGTAAAAACAAAACTAACACACACACTCACACACACACACACACACACACACAGACACACAGAGGCATGTGTGTGCCCACAAAGCAAAAATCCCCTCAAACCCTCTCAAATTCAGATGCTTCTATATCCATGACCTGGGTAGCTGGGCATAAATTCCAAAAAATAAATTCCCAAGTCATGAAACAAAATAAATCTGACACATCAGGATTGGGAGTGGAGGTTAGTATAGACTGCTTTCCTAGTATGTGGAAGACACTGGATTCCATTCTCAGCATTGCAAAAAAAAATGAATCTTTTATAGTCACATAGTTCAGTTTACCATATCTACTCCACTCAGTTAGCATTAGATGATAAAAAATTAAAATGTGGTGAGGCTCTCATTGTGCTGCTTTTCCATTATTTGCTGCTATTAGTAGTGCTGAACCAACACAAGGCCCTTTCCTGGAAAAAATATTTTGAAAAATAAAATAAGGAGAGAAGAGAATATAAGTGGAAAAAATGGTAATTTTTGTTCATCTTTAATATAGATAAAACCCATCATCCCATACTATAAATTAAAGCTACTTATTTAATTTAAGGATCTCAGAATAACAAAGTTAAGACAAGCTAGTATGCTAAGGATACCAGTAATTGCTTTTTGCCAAATCCCATGATATCTTTTCAATACTCTTTTTCTGTTGAAATTTATGGCATTATCCTTCCCAATATTCTTTCTCTCCTTAGTTTTCATTGAGCTACTTTCACTCAGCTCTGACCACTCCATCTGAGGTCCTTTGGTTTACACACCTTAAACCTTTGCAGAAATCATAAATGCTGGCATTCCCTTGTGCTCCATCCTTGAAACTCTCCTTCATGTTATTGCAAGTGGTGCTCCTCGGTCAAGGTGTTAGCATGAAAGCCCTCATTTGTGCAGTCATCCAGGCATTTTGAGCCTTATGTTTCTTCTACACTCTCAAATGATTAGTGAGTACCTCAATTTGTATGTCCTGGAGAAAATTTGAACTCAGCATATATCATTGGAACACTACATATTAACAGTTTTAAAGCTGTGCTTATTACTCTCTGTACCTAAGTAGTATACGAATGGTTTCAATCAACAAACATTGATTCATATTGACTTAACAAAAACAGGAGTTGACTGATAACATACTGTAGAACTTGTGGACTCGATAGAGGGTTCATTAGAAAAATGGAAGAAGGTCAATACACAGAACAATAGCGGAGTGCAGGAAGAGTCTTGCTAAGGTGCTATAGACACTGTGGCTTCACAGTGGCACTGTTGTGGGCACCATCATCACTGTGCACTTAACACCTCTTCTGTCTTGTCCAAAACCTCAAAGTACTTGATTTCCCAACAGAAATAATTTCCAACTGTTCCAGCCTTTCTGTATCACTAACTAACTATAGATGTAAATTCTTTGGTGCAGATCAAGGAACATGCCATACTCCAGCTACCAAAATTCAGGATGGCAAGTCTTTGATCTCATCAGACTTTACAGTGAACTCTCACTCTCTGGGGTTCCCTAAATTGGGAAGGGATTCAGTTTCTGGATAGCAACATGAAAGTATGAGAAATGCCTACTGCGTATTTCATGAGTAAATACTGTCTTTCTCCTCTTCAAGTGGTATTTCCCATCTCAAGATATGACACTGACATATGAAGTTAACCCAACTAGAAGACCTTCCATGCCTCTACAAGTTTTATTCGTTTATTTATTATTACATATCTATTTTGTGGCTGTTGTTTATTGAAGTCACCAGCTTTTACAATTCCATCTACCAAATATCCCTCAATTTTTTTCTACTCTGCTCTTTCTCCTCTTAGATTAGTCTCATACCATTTCTAAGGAAGACTTTCATACAATCAGATGATCAGATGGTGACAAGTGGGTTAAGGGTGTGGGCTCCAGAGTCAGCTCACCTGTGTTCAGATTGTACTTGACCACTCTCTAGCTATGTGAGCTTGGGCATTCTATCTAACCTTTTTCTCTGCCATATATAAAATAAAGTTAATGATAACGAACATCACACAGGGTGATTGTGAGCATGGGTTGAGGCAATAGGTTTCAGGCATTCTGTGTGCTTACAAACCAGGCACTCAGGCAAGGTAACTCTAAAGCTGAAAAGCAATGGTGATGGGTGAAGTGGTCAAGATTGCATAATGATGGTAGTCATAGTTGTAATTATCTCTAATTAACATTCTCTTAAATAATACAGTCTATGCTGCTGCCAGCCTTATCTCTGCAAAATGCAAATCTGCTTAGAATCCTTTGAAGGATCACATTGCCTATGAAATACAATCCAAACACTTTATTAGGGCATATAAATTCTGCAAAATGGGATCTTGAAGCCTGATTGTACCATAGAACCCCACCACCCATATTACAGTAGAGGAACTTGAACCAACTAACTTCCCAGCATTGCTGAGATTTTACTTCTAACTTTCACATATGCTGTTACTGCTTCTTGTAACTCCCCTTTGCTGCCTGGAAGCTTCCATACTTCCTATAAGGCCCAAACACCTGGAAATTTTCTTTGCCTTTTCCTCCCTGATATTCTCCTTGTGTTCCTATCACACTTTGGGCATCTCACAAGGCACTGAGCAGTAATTGTTGGATATATTGTCAACTTGCACATCTGTTGTTAAATCCATAAGCTGAATTGTCCTATTTATGTATTCTCAGGCCTGGCACATAGGAGGTGCTCATTAAATAATGAGCACATGTGGCATGACACTAAGGACTCAGAAACCTGGAAAGGCATGCCAGTTGTTCTAGACCAGTTCATTATACCCCACTGGCCACACATTTAGTAGAGGTGTAGCAGGCTCAGTACTTGGGGGACCTTCACTCCTGAAGTTCTGCTTTAATCATTTCCAGTTTGACTTTGGCACCAGGCAACTGGTAGGATCATAAACATAACCCTGGAAAGATTAAGTCCTTTTTTTCCTGAAGGAATTTTCATTCCAGTAGAAACCATAGATTAGCAGACATCATGGTTATGGGACTCTGGAGCCAAATTTGCGGTCACCATTAAGAGAAATAAACAAAGGACTGTGCATATCCTAGCAAAATATTCTAGAACAGAAATAACTACCTTTAACAATACAAATGTTTTCTGAAAATGATCATGTTCCTTGAAAACTCTAGGATAAATATGCTTTCCTCCAGATTTAACCTATCATGAGATATATCCCACAAGAAAAGAACAATATCACAGGACTTTAGTCAGGCTAACTTCCACTGTCTTTGTTGTATTTGAAAATACAAGCACTGTTCCAGGATGAAACCAATATATCTAATAGGTGCTGCAAAAAAAAAAAAACTTGTTTCATAAAATAATTCTCACAACATTACAATATTTGATAAGATTAACTGCACAGGGACTGGAGGGGTGGCTCACGCTAAAGTGCTTTCCTGGCATGCCCAAGGACCCGGATTCAGTCCCCTGCACCACACACACAACTAAGTAGAGGAAAAATCAAAAAACAGTTGGAAAAGAAAAAGCTAACTCTTTCTCTCTCTCTCTCTCTCTCTCTCTCTCCCCCCCTCCCTCTCTCCCTTAAAAATGGTTTCATAAAACTGCATGCACCTTCCTACCATTTGTAGAAATACTGCACTTCTCAGAAGAATTCCCACAGAATATTGAGTTCTGGAGATTAGAGTTGGGAAAATAACAGTGTAAATTGCTCTCATCCTGGTCACTTGTGCTCTGATTCAAAAGTGAAGGATTTAGTGGATAGTTTGAAATTATAAATCATTATCTGATAAGCAAACCAATGTGGATCACCAAAGGCACAGCACTTTGATCCCACTGATGTGAAAAATTACATAAACTTCGCTATGGAAAGTGCAAACAGCAGTAAATTGCCCCATGATCAAATTGCAAACATTATTGCTGTAGAATCTGAGACCTGCATCCCTTTAACCTGCAGTGCCAGTAGCTCTTACTTATAAGCTTCTTGATGAATGCTACCTATATAATTGCTATAGAAAATAATTTAATCTGAGCATCCCTTATGCATGCAGTTGAGCTAAATTAAAAGTTAGAAATATTCTGTATTTCACATATTTGTTTTTTTGAAAGTCTGTCTTCAAAAGATAAGGTTTATGGAAGGTTTTAGTTCATTTTCTACTACTACACCAAAATGCTTGAACTGGATACTTCATAAAGTAAAGAGATTTACTTGGCCCATGATTCTGAAGGCTGAGAGATTGAAACAGCATGGCTCTGGTGTTCTGGCATAGATTCTCTGGCTGCCTCCCCGCATGCAGAGAAGCAGGAAACTGATGGAGTGCAGAGTGGGCCAAGTGCATGGGGTGGCCTCATAATAGGATAATCTGCTCTCAGGAGACTAACTCCCTCCAAGAGACCAGCATTAATTACTCCCAAGAGCAAAATCCCCAATCTCCTTGCAGTGGGCACCACTTCTTAAAGGTATCACTACCTCAATTCATCCACTCTGGGAATTGCACACCTCCAGCAAATGAACCTTTAAGGAATACACTCAAACCATAATTACAGAATAGTAAGGTTTATCCATAGTTCTTCCCACCCCATACCCTGTGTCCACAAATGAAAGAGGGACTTTCCACCAAAATATCTGCCTCCCTGACAAAACTAGAGAAGTTCTCTCTGTTTTCTCTTCCCCATTTGCTCTCATTACTCAAGATGTGGTTCAACAGGTTTAGTTGATCCAAAGGATCTACTATGACCTCCAAAACAAATTCCTCCACCAGCTGACACTCTTAGCACTCTTCCTACACAGGTGTGGGAGACACTTGTACTTCCTTGGTTCCTGTAGCAAACATAGGGAAATGTTGCTCCTTGTTTGAAGAGTGTTTCACCTACTGCTGTGTAAGTGGATTAGATTGGCTCTGGGCAGAGAGTCTTGTCTTTTCTCTGGAGGCAGGAGGGCACCAAAAGTCCTCTCCCCACACATCCCTTTGTTCTCATCCTCCTATCCCAGCAACATAGCAGGGCGAGCCCCAGATCCCGTCTGAATTTTGCCCCATCCCTCAATTGCTCTTACTTGGAAGGAAAGATCAGAGAAAGATTACAATCCTGCACTTTCAGTGCTGTTTCTTTCTGAAAACAAATTGAGGTGATTTGTAGCTTCATCAGGTGAATATGATGAACTAGCCAAAGTTTTCTTATGAAAAGAATTTTCTTTTCCAGGCATTTGACCTTTAGTCAGATTAACAGAGCATTGTTATTGTCCTATATCACAGTGAACCTATACTATTAAGTCCTGAGGTCAGAATTTCAATTTAAGATGCAGTATTTTTATGAAGCTGGATAGCTGGGCCTTCTGCTTTTAGCTCACCTTGATTCAGATTATTATTGTGTTCTGTCTCAGCATAACATCATTTTGCTGAGATTGTGTGCGTGTGTGTGTATACAGTGATAGCTTTGTGAGGGTATCTAATATGTTATTCTCCCATTTTCTCTAAGTAAATATCATGTCCATGTTTAATAGTATAGAAATAGAACTTATCAAAAAAAGAAAAACTCTCTAAGCCTTAAATATTGGAGATGTTACAAGCTTAAACATTAAATTACCATACCTATGTGGACATGCATCTGCCTTGTCTGTGTACCCAGGCATATATACTTACATCAGACGTCTAAGAACACATTTTTTGCAAGAAATACCAAACCACTTTTGTACCCTATAATACTCTCCTCTCACTCTTCTTTCTCAAGTGGGGAAATCGTTTTCCATCAGAGCATCACTCTGAAATAATCCCTGCATTTATAATGCACACAAAAAACTTCTTCCAGTGCTTGTCTAATGAGATGTGAGGCCCAAAATTAGAGCTCAATGCCTTCCAATTATCCTATTGCATATAATTTTGTGAAACCACAAATAGTTATTTTCTTCTTTCCCCAATAGCAACCTAAATGGTCCATGGTAAAATGCTCCAAAACAAATCCTAGGCGTTGCTAACTTTGCTGTCCATAATTTTAAATACCTTCAGTAATAAGAAAAAAGAATATCTGATCATTTAATTATGATTTTAATGTCATTATTTTTAAAATGATCTGCTGATCACAGTATCAAAATAGGCTCCAAATCCTTGTCATGGACGAAGATTGTAAGTTAGTTCTCCAAGAGCATAGATTTTGGGAAAGCTGCGAGCAAGCCCAGCGTGGAGTAGAAAGGAGGCCTCGGGGCTCTGTTGCATCAGTTACTTTCACTTTATTTTTGGGCTTGGATTTTCTAATGTTGACCCTGCTTTGTGCTCAGGCAAATAATGGGTCAAGGCTCTTAAAAGCAGACAGCTGCACTGGACTTGATTCATCCTAATCAAAAATAACTGCCACCCTTGCTTATTATCTCTTTGCCACCCTAGAAATGGGAGATTAGGGGAAGAATGAAGTCAAATCTAAAGTGTTCTGCTTTAGATGGTAAAGAAGATGATTGAAATCAATAAATCTCAGGCTTTTGGGAAGCCTGCTTGATTCCAAATTTACTATAGACAGAAAGAAAGACACACCAGCTGGAGTCTCAGGTGACCAGAACTTGGCCACTAAGCCATTGACTGAGCTCTTTTGTAGCCTGGACCTCTTAAAAGGAGCCTAAATTTTACTTAATTCCACCTCATTAAGGTGTTCCACCCATGAGGATCATAAATCCTAATGAGAGTGTGATAAAGCAAATTAGGAAACAGAGCAGCCAAAGTTAAAGGAATCAGTCAGTGGATGGTGCATCCAAGAATAAACCTGCTTGTCTATTTCCAGCAGGTCAGAAATCCACACTGGGGACTTCATCCACTCTCGGGCTTCCAGTGAAGTCTTCTCTTTTCAGCTTAGCTGGTAAGCCAGCTCCCTGAAGAACCTGCAGGCTTCTTGAAATCCATGCTGTAGCAGGAGCAGATAGAGACCTTAGCTTATCATCCACACGATCACTGCATCAGACAGCTGCCCCCCTCCCTGCAACCCTTTTCTATCCTTAGATGTCTGGCACTCAATCTGTGGCATTGCAACCCTCCCTCATATTGTTTTCTTTATTGATATGAACATTCTTTCACATAAATTGGTTTATTTGCTTCTCACCAAGACACGATAAAGCAAGAGAGTTGTAGTAATTTCAATTTTGTAAAAGAAGCACATAATTCCTAAAACATTAAACTTATAACCCAAAAGCATCACAGGGCTAGGACTCCTGTAGTTTTGTGGTTGATCCAATGCTGTTACCTTATTGGTGGTGCCCACTGTGAGGTTGCCTATGAACCCTGCAATAATACTATAATTTGATTCCTCCTGTGACTCCTGATGAACTTATTTTCAGAGAGGAGTCTGGGATGGCAACAGGTGTATGAATATGACCACTCCCTTGCCTCTGTGTCTAGGAGAATACAACTGAGCCCCAGGTTCCACCTATGTGCCATCTAGCAGTCTCCATTGTTTGCATGACAGAAGCAGAGCCAAAAACCTTCTCTGTTTCTTCTCTAACCTCACAATACAATGCCTCAGACAATTTGCAACTCTGAGAAAATCTTGCGAATTCTACTTTTCTTGTCTTCTTGCTCACTATAAAGGCAGGTTCTCAGATGGTGTGATTTCCCCCTTTATTTTGGGCTTGAGAGCCCTGAAAAAAAAAAGCAAGATAAAAAAATCTCTAAGTATATTCAGGAAGACCATCAGTAGCTTCTCTGTACAGACCCCCTCACCCCACACATACACGTTATATTTTTCTTAGCTGTTCTGTTTTAGTTAGTGCCAATATAGTGCTGCCCTCCCACATATCCCTTTAGGGTGAAATGCCTGCTCAGTATGCTTTGGAAAGGCAGTATATTTTAGGCAGCCTGATAAAAGACTCTAATAGCCCCAGATTAATGCATTCATTCCTAGCCAATTGACAGATTCATTACAGTGCTTAGGCTGAGGCTCCTCTCTGATGAATTTGCCCTGGGTAATGAGCCATTCAGCAGCTAGCTACCCTGCAATGCTAGTGACCTGCAGAAGGGGCAGTGTGATGGAGCTGAGCAGACATGGGTGACTACAAAAGAGTGGGAGAACTTCAGGTGCCTCCAGATGCTGGAGAGAAGTCATAAGAGCAAGGAAGTGTTTACAACACACATCTGCCCTCTAGGGCTGTGATTGAAAAGCTGTGACTGGGGAATGTACTGAGGAATGTGACATGCACATGGCACCACTGGACCATTTAAGGCTAAGAATGTGGTTCAGGGTAAGACAATGTGCTTCCTGGTTTTGAAAGTGAACCCAGCTTGGACAACTAAAATGAGTGATATGTAGGAGAAACTTCTAAATAATTACAAAATGTGCCTCTGACTTATATCTCTATTCAGAGATTCCTAAGGAAGCATAATGAAACACAGAGTCACAGAAAGCTAGAAGATATCTTAATGATTAGCCAACTCAGTGGTTCTGCAGGATGTTTCACATTCCACGGGGACATTCAATAATATGGGGATTCATTTTGGGTTGTCCTTAATTCATGTGTGCTTTACTGGGAGTGTGTGTGTGTGTGTGTGTGTGTGTGTGTAGTGGGGGTGCTACTGGCATCTAGTAGGCAAAGATCAGGAGTGCTATAAAATATCTTATAATAAACAAGACAACCACTTACCACAAAGACTCATCTGGCCCCAAATGTCAAGAACAACTAGAGATGAGAAGGCTCTAATTAGTCAAAATCCCTCCATTTACAAATAAGAAAGTTGAGTGGAGGGAAGAGTTTGTCTCAGAGTTACACAGAAGGATATAGAAGACCTAAGGGTGACAGATGCCTGTGTCATTTCTCCTAAGACTATGTTCTTTGAACTGCTAGGTCTGCCTTTGAATTCCTCATTGAAATGGAACTGTAGAAATGAAGTTGTGCATTCTCCTCCCAGACTTCAGTGCACCCTTCCTAGCCAATGTCTCCAGAAAGGAAAATTCCACCAGCTGCCTTAATGAACTCTTGCCAGTCCCTAAGCACTTTGGTCTAGGCAGATCTCTTCTGGGGGCTGAGTACATTATTATCTTTATTATGCATTTTAGTAGTGGATGGTACTGCTGACAAAAATAGAAATTGTCAGAGGAGCCAGCACCAGGCAATAGGAGAGGCTATGTGTGCAATATTGTTGCAAACAGTTCCCCATGAGGGTGAAATGGAGACCCTTGCACATACACATAACTGTATCTCACAATTATTAAATATTGATTCATCTCAGCAGGGGACTGTGCCTGATTTAAAATGAAAGCAAGTGCATTAACTTGTGCTAATCTAATCTAGACCCATAGCAGTGCCCCCTTGGCTGTCTCTACTGACCCTGACTCTCTGATTGACAGTGTGGATGAGAGCTGACTCCTTTTCCAGCCATTTTGACTCTAGCAGTAGGCATGTGTGAGTTTATATCTGGAGTTAGAGAATATGTGGGATGTGAACACTAGTGCTTAATAAAAAAGAAAGGAAGCCTACAAGATGATGAATAGCAATTACAGGGAATTAGATTAGTATCAGTGTCTGGAGTAACCGTAAACATTTTCTGGTGCTGATGTTTGATAGCATTGGGAAGGGGCGGGGGAGTGGGGGATGACAGAAAGGAAGAAAGGCCAAAGATAAGACCAAATATGCAAGTCCATAGTGTGTGCTTAATGGAACTGAGATTTATTTTGCTGTGTGTCTTTTTAAGCCTCTAGATACATCACAAAAAAATACAGCCAGCCAGAAAAGAAATAGCCCAAAAGTAATTTAAAGGACAGCTTTTTAACCAATACTTCAGCTTGGAGACACCTGTCCTATGTTCCTTGAAGATGCCCAGCTCTGGGGAGGAGTATTAAAGTTGTTGATTTATCTTCAGTAGCACAGACCTATTTTTAATTTATTGCCCAGTGACAAGTTTTTTGTTTAGCTTTTCTGTGTTTCTCAACACGACCTTCTCAGGGAAAGGAGTGTAGCCCTTCTGACATTGTTTTCTTTTATGTTCTAGTGCCTTTAGAAGAAACTGAACTTGGACTTCTCAAAAACAAGTGCACACTTTCCCTAGCCTCACAACAGGCACTAAATTCTGCAATAGGAACTGTGGATGCCCTGCTCTCTGGTTCATAATAATTATGTGTGCATGTACACACACACAATCACAAGCACACACAGACTTGTGTGGCTTTTGGGCTATGTATGAAAGGAAGTTTGGTCATCCCAGTGTCAATAGTTGTATCAGGGAAACCTTGACTAGAAATATGTTTTTTAATAATGGCACCACAAATAAAGACAAATGTATGATTCAATTCAAGCATATAATTGAACATTAATTTTTGGTGACCTTACTCTTTGCATAGAATATTATTCCGTAACCCTTCCTTTCCTGGACTTTCTATTTCTACAGTGTACATGGCATTCCATGGTGAAGCACAGAAAAGAGAGTACCGCCTTCTTGAGTCTCATTCTCTAGTGGGGAGATTGGTACACATATCAGCCTTTACTAAGACTATGATAAGATATGACCAATCAGAGTGGTTTGAACAAAGGACTTTAGAGGACAAAGACAGGCTAAATTAATTCTGGCTAGGGAAGTTCATTTGTTCAACATAGTGTACTAAGTCTCTACTCTGTGCTGGGTGTTATTAAGAGACAGAGGTAGGGGCTGGAGCGGTGGCTCAGCGGTTTCAGCGCTTGCCTTGCAAGCATGAGGACCCGGGTTCAAACCCCAGCACCACGTACACAACTGAGTGTTGGAGCAACTAAGGCCATGTGAAAAACTAAAAAATAAAGTTGTTTCTCTCTTTCTCTCTCTCTCTCACTGTCCCTCTTAAAAAAAAAAAGAGACAGAGGTAAAGAAAAGCAATAAAACATTTGATTATCTTGAAAATTACTATTTAATGTGAAGAGAGAGAGGGAGGTGGGGGGGGGGGAGAGAGAGAGAGAAAGAGAACACTAAACAGATCAATGAGAATTTCAGGAAGTGACAGGTGCCATGCAGGGTATTGGGATGGGATGGGGCCATTTTAGAAAGCATGGTCCTGAAGGGAACTGAGTAGGTGACATTTGGAAAGGGTAATAAATGATAAACAACCATATGAAAATCTGGGGAAAGATCATTTCAGGAAAATAAGTGGAAATTGCAAACGCCTGAGGAAGAAATCAGCTTATCACCTGCAAGGAATGAAAGCAGATGAGGTAACTGAATGGATCCTGGGCAGAACAGTCCAAGATAAAGTCAGAGACATCCTTCAGGGGCCAGCTCTGTAGCATCTTAGAGATCAAGCTATGAGTTTTGAGTTTTATGCTAAGTGCAATCAGATGCCATTGGAGGACGTTAAGCAGAAGTTGATGTGATATGATTTGGGTTTTTTGCAGGTTTGTTTGTTTTGTTTAATTACTGAAGATGTGTAGCAGAGAATGGTATGTCCATGTAAACAGTAGAAATGGAAAGACTAGAAAAGAGATAACAGCAGAATACACCTGGGTAGTAACAAGGAAGAGAATGCTATTAAAAGAATGGAATTATATGTTGTCAGGTTGAGGTTTATTTTTGCAATAAAGCCAACAGCATTTAATGATTGGATGGAAAGTGATGAAAAGAGAGCAATCAGGGACAGCTCTTGTCTTTGTCCTGAGCAATTAGGTAGGTGATGGGATATAATAGAAGAGAAGGTGGTTTAGTAGTAGGGAGAGGAGAAATCTGGAATTCTGTTTGTGATGCAACAAATGAATTTGTCTATTGAATCAATTAAGATGTTCACTGTCCTTTACTGAGCATTATAATGTATGCTTATTTTTGTCCTAAGGTCTCATGGAAAGTGTCATTACCGTCATGCCATCTTTTTTTTTTTTTTTAACCGAGAGGAAGTTCATGTCCACACAGCTAAAAGGTGTT
The DNA here is from genome assembly GCA_004027875.1 of Aplodontia rufa. NCBI lineage: Eukaryota > Metazoa > Chordata > Mammalia > Rodentia > Aplodontiidae > Aplodontia > Aplodontia rufa. The sequence goes on along the minus strand of PVKS010017213.1, from coordinate 823 downwards.
TAAATCAGTATTTGATATTTGAAAGTGTAGGTCTGGTGCCATGAATTTGGAAAAAGAATCATCTGATAGCAATTAAAGGCACAGATGGAATGGGAGAGTGTCAGAGAAGAGGACCAATGGTTAGGAATTAGAACTCTGTCATTGAGAGGTTGACACTGAGAAGGAGTGGCCAGTAGAGTAAGAGAACAAGGACAGTGTGGTGTCACAGCCAAAGAAAGGGAAAGATCACGGCAACAGAAAGTGCAAAGATCTGAACTAGTCTTCTCCTAGATTATAATAAGAAATTAATTAATAACAAGGATAGGGATTTAAACATTAGCTTTGGTAAGGTGTAGCTTCTTGGATTTGGTTACTTGGAAAGATTGGAGGAAGTGCTTCTAGTTGGAGCAGTGAGCACACTTGCTTGTGTGTGGGTGTTCTATTCTCCATCCCATAATAGGATAAGCTCTACATGAACTATTTAAATCACTTATAATACTCACTGATTTAGGTATTGTTATTACTGTTATTTGCAAATGGGAACACTGAAAAGCTAAATAACTGTCAAAAATATGTGACTTTATAAATGTACTAAACACTACTGAATTGTGCACTTAAAATGGTTAAGATGGTAAAATTTGTGTTATGTATATTTTACCACATTAAAAATGAAAATGAAAAAATATGTTTATCTATAATATAATATATGTGCATATATAATAGTAAAATATATATTTTTTACTATTTATATATTTATTTACTATTATATATGCACATATATATATTATAATATATATATATATATATTTGTATATATATAAAATAGTAAATCCAGTACTGGACT
>PVKS010017212.1:8809-42544 GCA_004027875.1 Aplodontia rufa | reverse complement strand
AGATGCTGGAGGGGCTGTGGAGAGATAGGCACACTAACACACTGTTGGTGGAGCTGCAGACTGGTACAGCCCCTCTGGAAAGCAGTATGGAGAATCCTTAAAAAATTAGGGATGATTCCACCATATGACCCTGCTATTCCACTCCTGGGTATCTTTCCAGGGGACTTAGAATCAGCACATTACAGTGACACAGCAATATTGATGTTCATAGCAGCACAATTTACTATTGCTAGGCTATGGAAACTACCCCGATGTCCCACACTGGAAGAATGGATCCAAAAACTGTGGTACATTTATACCATGGAATATTACACAGCAGTTAGAAACAATGATATTGCAGCCTTCGAAGGTAAATGGATGGCTATGGAAGAGATCATGTTGAGTAAAATCAGCTTAACCCAGAGATCTAGGGGTCGACTGTCTCCACTCATCTGTGGAGGTGGGGTCTAGACCCTAGACAATGAGAAAGTTGGTCTAGTAACATGAGTTAAATCCAGATAAGATGTAATGCTTTACAATCTAATACTTTTTTAGAGTTATAATGGGAAGGGGAAGGGAGGATAAGGGAGGGTAATTGGGGGGGCACTCCTGGGGATAATTGCAACATCCAGAATATATTCACATTTTATACACATTTTATATTATTTTGTTAAAATCTTTTAAGGTTGTTCAAAAATAAAAAAATTTAAAAAAATAAAATAAAATAAAAATAAAAAAATAAAATATTTTCCCATTTCATTATCCTATTTTAGTATGATTTGTTAGAACCATAAGAAACTCAATTAATATTTGTTCAGTGAATAAATGTATAATAATTCAAGATTAGAAAAAGTGATCAATGCTAATACTGCTAATTGGATCTTTGACATAAAAACTGACACATGAAATTTACATGAAAGGTATCACTGAATTTTAAAGAAAAAATAGGAATAGTTAGGTTTTGAATATTTAAAAATAAAGATTTTTTTTTTTTGGTACCTGGGATTGAACACAGGGGTACTTATCATTGAGCCACATCCCTAGCCCATTTTTTATTCTTTTATTTTGAGACAGGGTCTCACCAAGTTGCTTAGAGCCTCACTGTGTTTCTAAGGCTTACTTTCAACTTTCAGTCCTGCTGCCTCAGCCTCTCAAGCTACTGGAATTACCAACACACATCACCATATCTGGTCCATGTTCTATTTTTAAGGAAAACAGAATCATAGTCAATGCATTGATCAATAACCAAAATGAGAGTGTTTGTAAAAAAGTATCAAATTCTCTAAATAACAAATTAAAATTACACATTTATATGATTATAAAAGTGTTTTATGTTATAGAAGATAGATGCAAGAGACTTGGAACCATCAAAATTTGAAGAAATAAAATAAATTGGATAAAATGAACACAGAAATATAATGTAAATAGTAACATTTTGAATAAAGGAAAGAAAATGCAAAGATCTTATAAATTCATTGATTTTTCTCATCTCTCAGAGAATTCAAATGTTACTTAAAGATAATAATGTAATTATAGAGGTCTAAAATATTTAAGGGACATAACAGTGAATAGAAAAACAATGCAATAATAAAGTAATATATATGTAATACTTTAAAGATAAATAAAACTAAGTAAAAGAGCATGATATCCTCTGTAGTACTAAGTACCACATTTGATAAGTGTTATTTATGCACATTAGCTTTAATTTTTTTTAAGAATACACAATGGGAAAAGCCCTTGAAAGCAAATGTTTTATAGGATATATTTATATAATGCATAAACTCCCACATTTACACACATATAAAAATTAGCAATGACACTTACTTCTTTTTATTTTATAAAGAGAGAGAGAGAGTGAGAGAGAGAGAGGGGAAGAATCAACTTTGTTTAGTTTTTTATCTGGTCTTTGTTGCTCCGACACTTACTTATATGTATGTTGCTGGGGTTTAAACTCAGTTCCCCATGCACATCTGTCAAGAGTGATAACACTGAGCCAATGCTCCAGCCCCATTCAGATTAATTCTAACATTTTCTTTGCTCTGCTCTATTCATAGAAACATTACTCTCTTACTGCTAGTACACGTTTCTTTCTTTAATATTTCTGCAGTTAGGAATCAATGTTGCTCAGATATGAATATTCATAAAATTAATTTTTACCATAACTTTTATAATTATTTTCAATTTAATTCTGCTAAATCTATTAATTATGGGCTGGAGCAGTTGCTCAGCCATTGGAACACTTGCCTGCCATGCATGAGGACCCAATTTCAAACCACAGTACCACATCCACAACTGTCGGGAAAATAAAGGCCAAATGAACTAGTAAATAAAATTGATTCTCTCTTTCTCTCTCTCACTTCCCCTCCCCTCTCTTTTAAAAAAAAATCTACTGGGGCTGGAGCAGTGGCTCCTGGGTTTCAGCACTTGCCTAGCATGAGCAAGGACGTAGGTTCGAACCCCACCAACATGTACACAATGAAGTATAGTAGCAAAGAAGGCCACATTAAAACACTTAATTCTGTCTCTCTCTAGAAAAGTCTATTAGAATGTGACACTTTTATAAACGTGCATTATATCTACATATTTTTATACATAGCAACTGTCAAATATTTAGGCTTTTCTTGCAAATTTGTTCATATTTTGAAAGTTTGTACAATTGCTTATTGTTTCAGTCTTACACATTGTCCATTGGATTTTACCATGCCAGTTGGACACTCAGCTTTCCAATACTAGCTTTCCAAAACCCTCCCAACCATGCACACAATTTATTTCCCATTTCTTTTTTTTTTTTTTTTGTCTTTTTTAAAGATTGAAAGACAGTGAGTGAGAAAGAGAGAAAGACAGAATCAATTTTATTTTAGTTTCTCAAATGGCTTTCATTGCTCAAACACTTTATTGTATACATGGTGCTTGGGTTTGAACCGCCAGGCCACCGCTACAGTCTCCCAACATTTCTTTTTAACAAATATTTATTTACTAAATATTTAATGTTTATAAAATTATTATAAAGTAAATGCTATTGATATATGAATGAATCATTTATATTTTAATTTCAGTTTAATTTTCTATTTTTCTGAGATCAAATTTCTAATTAGTTTAAATGCTTCTATCATTAAAATTTCCAAAAACCTTTACAACTCCTTCAAGGTTTTATGTTTGTTTGTGATATTGTAAATCTGATTAGGATCTCTGAGGGCAAAGATGAATTTTCCAGTAAGATCATTTCATGAAATAAAATACACTTGGACATTTTCGGATATTTACTGGAAAGCCTTCAAATTCTAGAATGTGAGGCCTGGGGCAGTGGCTCATGCATTAGAGAACTTGCCTGGCGTGCATGACAACCGAGGTTTGATCCCCAGCATCACATACAGAATTAAATGGAAGAAAAAGAAAAACCAGATGAAAAAATAAAATTAACTCTCTCTCAAAATAAATAAATAAATAAATAAATGAAAACCCCATGTGCAGAATGTGGAGTTCTTTAGTCAAGGTAAAAAGGGAGCAATTGTTTGACAATGTGGTGGGAAGAGAAGCTTTAGGAAGTAGACTTGGCCGGGTCTCTCAGTTCTTAGACTCTATAAGACACAGTTTAGCATGTATACTGCTCACTCCCATTTACCTGGATTTCTAAGGCAAAATGTTTCATACACTTTCCACTTCAGAAAAATTTATCAAGGGCTGCACTAATTATTTTTTAACTTTATAATTTCTCATCTTTTCAACTTTTATTTTTTACTCCTATTTTAGGATAGATGTGCACAATCAATTTAATAAAAGAAAATAGTAAATACTGACAGAAATTTAACCTTCTGGATTGTTCTGTATTGTTAATTCTACTTTATCTGAGAACAGCACTACTCCTCTGTTTTCTTTTGATTTACATTTCTCTGATTTGGTTTTAACTATGGAATTCTTAAAAACGTAATATTAGATTCTCCTTCTTAAACCAATATGAAATTTTTACAATTCTTAATAAAAGCCATTTATAGTTGTTGTGATATCACATATATCAGGTTGTCTCTATCAAGCTATTTTTTAATACCAACTTTTCATGGCTTTATTAATTCTTTCTTTTAGTTTGCATAGGTACTATGTTTCTCACTTACTTTCAATTACAAATGTGACACAACAAACTTTATGAATATATTATATATCTAATTTGTAAGCTTATATATATATAAATATAAACACACACATATAAATATATATATTTAACATTTAATTTTATATTAAATATTCAGTGGACATATGTTGCTTAAAGTCAGGTGTAGCAAAAAATTTTAGAATGACTTATTACTGATCAGTAATTTATATCTGCCTTAAGTTCACATCATCATTATCCAATTGTGAAAACAAAGTCTATGTTTTTCTTATGCACAGATACTAATTTGCTTTATTTTATGGTAGAGCATTGTCTTTCATAAATATACATAATTCATTTTATATTTAACAATATGTTTTTACAACTTTTCCCTGTTTTTAATTTAAGAAACTATTTGAATTTGAAAAACTAAGCATATATGTTCACTGACTTTTTAAAGCACAGACTTCCTGATGTAGAGTTACTAACTTATTTTTAATGTGGATTTGTTAATTTATGAGTATAATACTTAATTTTTAGGAAATACTGCAATACAAATGAGCACTTTAAACCAAGCATACAATAGAAAATTGGTTTTAAGTAGTTGTTTGTCACTAACGAAAACACTGACCAAAAACAATTTAGAAAAGGAAGTGTATTTGGGGCTCATGGTTTCAGAAGTTTCAGTCCTGGGATGGCTGACTCCGTTGCTCTGGGTTCCAAGTGATGCAGCACATCAAGGGCGAGGGCTTACAGACAGGAAACTGTTCAACACACCAGTGACCCCACTCCTCCAGCCACACCCCACCTGCCTAGTTAACATGCTCTCAGTACACTCAATCTAGGATGGCCTGATTAAGTTACAGATCTTACAACCCAATCATTTCACCCCTGAATATTCCTGCATAAGTACAGGAGCTTCTGGGAAACCATAGAATATTGCTCTCTAGTCTTCAAATGCTGTTAACAAGGTAAATCTGTTTTATTATTCACTAAAACTCATATTTACAGTACTAGAAGAGAAATTAGAAAGGGCATTTGTGTTATTTATAAAGAAAGTTTCCCTTCTTCCCTATTCCTGCTATTTTCCTAATTTATTTAATTCTATTGTGTTTCAAATGAATTATTAGGTGAACCTAGTTTCAAATCTCCTCTCCTTCATTTGAACTGGTCAAGGCATTTTTGAACCAGCTCTCCACCACACACAACTCTTTCGTCCAATCAGGCAACATTTACATATATGTGTGTATACACATGGTTATATACATATATATGTATATAACTGCATGCATATGTATTTATGTATATTTGCATACATATGTATTGTTTTTTCAGAAGTAGGGATTGAACTCACGGCCTCACATATGCTAGGCAATTACTCTACCATTGAGCTATGTTATCTTCTATTGAATCTTTTAATGAAAGGGTCCATTTAGGAGGTTTTATAATTTTCATCAGTAACTACAGTTATTTTACAATAAATTTTGTATCCCCCATCTTTAACTTTCATGTACTTCATGCATTTCCTGCCAACAAATATTTTAGAGTATATAGAATTTTTTAGTACATACGTTATGTACATCCTTTCCTGTAGTATGTATTTTTATTTTGCTGTTAGATATATTTAGTTTGAAATCTTTTCCATTAATTTCTTTTCACATCATACATTCTTTTCATTCTTTTATTTCACCATATTCTTTTGTATTTAGTGGAATTAATACACTTTTAACTGATATCAAAAATAACATATTTGGGCTGGAATGGTGGAGCACTTGCCTAGCATGCACAAGCACCCAAGTTCAAACCCCAAAACCACATACACAGCTAAGTGTCAGAGAAATAAAAACATAAATAAGATTGATTCTCTCACCCCACCCTTCTCCCTCCCTGCTTCTCTCTTAAAATAAAGAAAACATATTTCAGAGAAAAAAGTAATTTTTAGAGGTTTTTTTAGTTTTTTTCTCTTTAGGAAGATATTTCCTTTATTAATTATCTTTATGTTGCCCATCTTAATAGTTTTTAATGAAGGAAGGCATACATTTATTTCCCTGCATCTCTACATGTAACATATGGAATGCTGTTCATATGGACATAGAATCTCTCCCTGCATCTCATACATGTAACATATGGAATGCTGTTCATATGGACATAGCATCTCCCAGTGTTACCTTGTGTACTATTGCAGGGTCTTCTGCCTATGACCTTCTGCCTAACTCAGGCAATGAATAATCTGCTTTGTACTTCTGGGGGCTATTTTGCATTTTTTAATATTTTACAGAAATAAACTTACGATATTTATTTTTTCTACATTTTAGCTCTATTTTTTGTGTATCACCAGTATCATTGCATTTATCAATTATGTATTCCAGTCTATAGCTGAGTATTATTTAATTGTATAGGTATTAGTAGCTTATGTATCTATTTGTGATTTGTTTTTAGCATTGTCGCTACTTTAGATGTCCGTCCCTGAGGTGCGGGCGGGACAATCCACTGGATTGTCCCCAGGAGCCTATCAGGAGGAGGGTGAGTGCCGCGGCCGAACCCGGACCCTCCTAGCTGGGGTCCTTTCCCTCTCGGCCTGGGAAACGAGTCAACCACATGCAGCGGATGACAGCCCAGAATCCGTTTATTACCAAGGCACACGGGTTTTTATAGGGAGGGGAGACAGCCAAGGAATCAATAATCCTTCTAAGGGAGTTGCCAGGGGTTATGCAGATTTTGAGTACAAACAAAAGTTAGGAACATTCTGTGGTCAATACATCCTGACCCACCCTGTTTTACCTTTGCAGGACAATAGCAAGCTCAGCAAAGCACAATCCAGCTCTAAAGGGGCCATGTACACAGTAATATGATCACTCCAGGGCAGCTGATGAGATGGAGTGAAGGTCAGCATAGCATTAGTATAAATAAAGGCTAGGGAGAATGGGGGAAAGGGAGGAAACAGAAGAAAGCTGACTAGTAACAAGTTATAATTAGGAGTAAGAAGATCTGGTATGGGAGGCTGGAGCAGTGGCTTAGCAGTTACGGCACTTTCCTGGCATGTGCTGAGGACATGGGTTCAAACCTCAGCACCATGTACACCACGAAATGTCAAAGCAGTGAAAGCCACATGAAAAACTAAAAATAAAACAAACAAAAAAAAATGCTTCTCTTTTTTTTTTCTCTCTCTCACTGTCCATCTTTCTCTTAAAAAAAAAAAAGAAGAAGAAGAGCTGGTATGCTGTTGCACACTAGCGTGATTACAGATAACAGTAATTTGCTGGGTATTTCAAAAATCTAGAAGAAAAATTTTGAATTTTTATTCCCCAGAGAAATAGTAAGTATTGCATTAAATATGTTTCATCTGATTTAGACATTAAACAACATATACATGAATAGAAACATCACTTAGTAACCCAATAGTGTGTACAATTTTTATGTTTTTATGCTTCTGCTAAAAATAAATTCAATATGATGATCTGGGCTTAGCTCATTGATTTAACACTTGCCTAGCATTCCTGAGCCCCTAGGTTTGATCCACATCCTGCTAAAACAAATAAATTAAATAAATCAATTTTTTTCAGCTTCATAAACGTTTGCAGTATGAGTCACTTCATTGGCATATTCTATTACTCTATGGAGTAATGGTCTAGAAGTGACTGGGTTATAGAGTATAGGAATGGCTTTTAAAAATTTGTGAAACTTTTCCAAAGTGGTGAAATTTTATAGCCTGACTTGCAGTGACAAAAGTGGCAATTTTTCAGCATCTGTATTAATTTTTTGTACTGTCAAGCTTTTGAACTTAAGACACGTTATATGTATATGGTGGCATCTCATAGTTGTTTAAATTTAAATAACCAAAAAGAAATGATGAGCATTTTCCTAAGTGTTTACGTACTATACTATAGACTAGAATAAAATGATTTTTAAATACTCAACTCATTTTAAGTTACTTTCTTACTGTTGAATTTTATGAATTCTTTATTAATGTTGGATGTATATGTGATTTGTAAATATTTTCTTCCAATATTGTCTTTTTTTAACTAACATAATCACTGAAGATGTTTTTAATGTTGATGAAATCATCAATTTAATATTTTTTCTTCTGTGAATCTCCTCATATTTAAACCTCTTTGCCTAACTCACAATCAAAAAGCATTTTATCTTATGCTTTCTTTCATAAGTCTAATAGTGTTGTGTTTTATGCTTAAGTGTGTGGTCTGTTTTAAATTTTTGCATGCAAGTGCAGAATATATATCAAAATTCATGTTTCTACATATGAGTAACCAGTGGATTCAGGACCATTTATTGAAAAGACAATTATTTGTTTAATCGATTCCTGTGCACCTCACCTAAAAATCATAATCAATATATTTTTCTATCTTCATGCTAATATCACAATGTCTTGTCTCTGATGTTTTAAAATAGAATTTGAAATAAATTTCCTTTTATACAGATATTAAATATGCTCTTCATTTAATCAAGCTATAATTAACATATTCTTATTCAGGGTATTTTATTTTCCTGGAAAAGTATTTACTTCCCTGTAATTTTCATATCTTCTACCTCAAGCCTAATATAAATTTTATATTCTTTTCCAAGTTTGGTTATAGTCATATTGCCTTCATAATTCTAAATAAATCTTTATTTTTTCTTTCTTTAATTTTCCTTGAATAACAAAAAGCCTTTTGTTATTATTGTTTCTATAATACCCACTGACCTTGACTATATTAATCAGTTGTGATGCTTTGCTTCTTTATATCTTTTTAAATTACTGATTATTATTATAGCCTCATTCATGTTTTATCAATCTTTTTGTCCATAGCGTTTTTAAAATTTCTAGAATTAAGTACTGCTCATATAAAATGTATTTATTTTCTTATTAAAAAGTACAATTTTTAAAATTTTACTCTATGTTGAAAATGCTCTACATCATTAGCTGTAAGGGAAAGGCAAATCAAAACTTCAATGAGATACCACCTCACTCCTGTTAGAGTGGCAAAAATGAAGAATACAAACAATGATAGATGCTGGAGGGGCTGTGGGAAAAGAGTAACACTGTCACACTGCTGGTGGGACTGCAAACTGGTTCAGCCACTATGGAAAGCAGTGTGGAGGATCCTCAAAAAATTAAGGATGGAACCACCTTACAACCACTCCTGGGTATTTCCCAAAGAGTTAGAATCAGCATATTATAGTGATGCGGCTTCCTCAATGTTTATAGCAGCTCAATTTACTATAGCCAGATGCTATAGTAACCAACCCAGATGCCCCTCACTCGACGAGTGGATACAAAAACTTTGGTACATACATACAATGGAATTCCATTCAGCCATTAGAGAAGACGATATTAAGGCTTTTAATATACATACATACAATGGAATTCCATTCAGCCATTAGAGAAGACGATATTAAGGCTTTTAATATAAAATGGATGGAGATGGAAAGAATTATGTTTAGTAAAGAATCCCAATCTCAGAGACTCAAGGGCTGAATGGTTTCTCTCAAACAGACAGAATTTAAATTCACAAGTTATAACATTATTGGAGTTACCTATTTATAGTTGCCATTTTTAAATTCCTTATTATGCACCAAATATTGAAATAATCATTTCATTCACCTTGATTTCTTTTTTCTTTGTAAGATAAAGGAAGATAGAGAAAGGAACAATTTTTATTTAGTTTTTTATCTGTTTTTTGTTGCTCTGACACTTACTTGTGTTTGTGGCACTGGGGTTCAGACCTGGGTTTTCACTCATGCCAGGCAAGTCCTCTAAACACTGAGCCATTGGTCCATCCCCAATACTTTGATTTCTTTTCCCCAATTTACAGAGATATAATCTGGAGGTAGAGCCATTAAAAAACCTCATTTAAATTTATAGCTTTCACTTGATAGAGCCTGGGTTTGAACCAAGTTGAATTTGAATCTAAAATACATGCTCAGGGACTAGGGTTTGTAGGTCAGTGGTAGAGCAATTGCCTAGCATGCAATAGGTGCTGGATTTGATCCCCAGCACCACAAGAAATAAAGTGCATGTACTTAGGTATTAGGCTATATAGAAACCAGAAAGTCCATGAACCTAACCATATGTACTCAGACCTAATCAACAAATCTACTTTAAAGGGGGTACACCGATGTCATAAACAGAAGATCAGTAAGGACACCAGTTTTAGAGGTAAAAGGGATAATATTAATTATAGGTTTCATGAGATTGAAAAAAAACATATGGTTGTTCTCCACACTAGAGCCAGTTCTAATACTATTCCATTAGCATTGTAAAACGATTTCCATTTGCAAAACAAAAGAAATGATTAAATTTCACATCAATTAACATAGGAGAGAGTAATAAAGCAAACTTTGGGTTAGAGATAAAATTCCCATACTGAAGTTTAGGAATGTCAAATGAGTGTCCCAATTACTCTCACTTTCACCCCTTGCAATAATTCCATCAAGGATATGTGTAATAAGATCAGGTTCCTCTTTATCTTCATCCTCCCAGTTAGTTAAAAGTAGTTCACAGTTAGAAATTGTTCCCATTTCATAGCTGAGAAAACTGAGGGTTTAGCAATTGCAGTGAATGACATTAGTCAAATTGCAAGCATAGGAATTCAGCACTGATGCACTAATGCTTAGGTTAACACATCACTGGTTGAATTAATTTCTGATACATTGTGTATTCCTGAAAGCCTTAGGCTTGTGACCTATTCTCTTCTTTATCTCATGTGATTTACATTTGCTCTTTTGTCAAACGGCATCAATTCAATAAATTAAAGGAAACAGATGGAGAGGCACATCAAGCCAGCAGTACACAATCCACTAAAGTAATTAAGCAATTACTTGCAGGAACACATTCCTCCCTCAAATATAATAACGTGTTGCATTATCAACATTTTTCTTACAGAGGATTAAAAGCATTAAGAAAATTAAGCATCATTAAAAGGCTTTCCACGAAATTACATAGTAAATTATTAAACTTATACCCATTTTTGATTCATCAACATGTTTTGTTCTTTTATTTAGTGAGGCTCAATTTAGTGAAGGGGAAAAGAGCGAGAGGAGGGGGGAAGATGGAAAACCAAAGAGACTGGCATAGGCTTATCATGTCAAAGGAGATTAGTAGCAAGTTTCCAACTGGGTGCTATAAGATCCTTACTTCAAGCCTCTTCACAATAAATTACCTAGCCACATAAACTGGAAAGGAAAAGGGAGTATAGAAAGATTCATCTTGGAAGCCTGTGCTGCTGCGTAAATTCCACCAGAGCATTCTTTGAAGCTAGCCAATAGTTCCAGAAGCTGAAATCAGTCTATGCCCGCCCCCCGCCCCACAACCTTACTGTAACAAGTCTTTGCATTGCTAGTAAAAGGACTGAGGATAAAGGAAGGTGAGCCAAGGATATAAAGCAGCACAGCACTTGCTTTTATTAATCCAAAGGGTCATTAATCCCTGAGAATCAGAGCCAGCCCAGATGTAACCTGTCCCTCATTTCTGTTTCCTTTGTCATCAGGGTGACTAATTTCAAGTCACAACAGGGGACAGTTAATAATCATAAAAGTTTGTAAAATAAGACTGAAAATTTTGCAGGCTGGAACTAAGACCCCTAGTGTATTTTCAGTAGTTTATCAGCATCAATTTGATTACATGGCCTGTACTGTTTGTTTCAAGGTGGGGGAGGGGTAATGCAGTCAATGAAAAACATCTTTTGGCAATGGAACCTCATATGATACTAAAGTATGGTGGTCTTGTCATGAGAATGCATTATTGTGAGAGATTCCTGATATGATTTGACAATATTTTGTGAATATAATACAGGAAAGAATGTAGAAGCAACACAGCTATTAAACATGATGGAGTTTCTACCCAGAAGCCGTATATGTTAACACAGATGTGAGTGAAATCCACACAGACTCCATTCATGTTTTTACCAGGGAAAATATTAAGAATAATCTTTTGGGAAAACATTCACAATAAAGGAAGGAGAAGGAAGGAATATATGAGTATTCAGAGACTGAGTGTTTTGTTTTAAATAATTATTTGTGTTATAAGGAGAGGAAAACAAAGGATAAGAACTGTCTCTTAAACCACAATCTAATAAAAATATCAATCACGTGGCTGTTTCTTCCTATGTATAGGGGAGAAGGGTTTTTTTATTAAGAGTATTTTCCCAAAGTGTAAGCAATGACAGCAAATTAATCAGTGGACTTAAATATTAAGCCATGGGTTGGCAGCATGCAAATCAATACAGAAATACACAGAACAGAAACAACACTGTATATGTGTCTGTGTCTGTGTGTGCATGTTTGTGTCCCTTCAAGGAACTCAGAAATCATTAGTTTGTTTTTTTTTCCCCTGCAGGAAATAGTTTATTGGTGTCATAAATTTTAGTACTGCAGTTTGTCAATATTTTTCTCATAATACCATTTGTCTTCTTTTTATCAGATGGATTTAGAGATACAATTGAGGGGGAAACATTATCCAACATTCAAGAACCAATGTATATATACTTAGTTATCCACGACTAATGCCATATCATGGATGATCAGCCTGGATTCCCCCTGTTGTTTTTTCCCCCAGAAGAACTCCTGAGTTAAATGGATATCTCATGGAGGACAGAGATCTCCTTCTGAGATGATTACCCATATTCCCACTGTCCAGTCTATTAGGTGTTCATCCTACACCCTCCCCCCACCCCTCACCCAACACCTCCAAGTATCCTAGGGAGTCATCTCCCTATTGCATTGAGAATCATACAATTTGAAGTTTTTATTAGCTTAGCCTTCTAACATACTGCTTCCTCATGTATTCTAGTTTCCACAGGTGAGAGATACCATTCAGCCCTTGAGTCTCTGAGATTGGAATACTTCAATTAGCATAATTCTTTCCATCTCCATCCATTTGATATCAAAAGCCATAATATCATCTTCTCTAATGGCCAAGTAGTATTCCGTTGTATATATGTACCAAAGTTTTTGTATCTACTCATTGAGAGAGGGACATCTGGGTTGGTTCCATAATCTAGATATAGTAAATTGAGATGCTATAAACACTGAGGAAGCCACATCACTATAATACGCTGATTCTAATTCTTTTGGGAAAATACCCAGGAATGGGATAGCTGGGTCATAAGGTGGTTCCATCCTTAATTTTTTGAGGATTCTCCACACTGCTTTCCATAGTGACTGAACCAGTTTGCAGTCCCACCAGCAGAGTAACAGTGTTCCTCTTTTCCCACAGCCCCTCCAGCATCTGTTGTTGTTAGAATTTTTCATTTTTATCACTCTAACAGGAGTGGGGTGGTATCTCATTGAAATTTTGATTTGCATTTCCCTTATAGCTAATGATATAGAGCATTTTCTCATATATTTATGGGCTTTATGGAGTTCCTCTGTTGAGAAGTTTCTTTTAAGATTCGTAGCCCATTTATTGATTGGATTATTTGTGATTTTAGTTTCTTTAGTTCTTTATATATTCTGGATATTAGCCCTCTGTCTGAGGTGTAGCAGGCAATGGTTTTCTCCCATTCTGAAGGTTCTCTTTTGATGTTTTTGATTAGATCTTTAGCTGTGCAAAAACTTTTTAGTTTAATTGCATCCCATTCATTTATTCTTGATTTTACTGCTTGAGACATGGGAGTTTTGTTAAGGAAGTAGCTGCCGACTCCTACATCCTGTAGTGTTGACCCTACTTCTTTTTCTAGTAAGTTTAAAGTTTTTGGATTAATATCCAATTCTTCAACCCATTTTGATTTAATTTTTGTGCAGGGTGAAAGATAAAAATCCAGCTTCAGTTGTCTACAGTTGGCTGTCCAATTTGACCAACACCATTTGTTGAAAAGGCTATCTTTCTTCCACACTACACTTTTGCCCCCTTTATCAAATATCAAATAGTTAAATATATAAGGGTTTGTCTCAGGCTCTTCTATTCTGTTCCACTGATCTTCTGTTCTGTTTTCATACCAATACCATGCTGTTTTTGCTACTACGACTCTGGTAGTAGCAAATTTCAGGTCAGGGATTGAGATACCCCCTACTTTTTCCTTCATGTAGAGTAATGTTTTGGCTAGTCTGGGTCTCCTGTTATTCCATATGAACTTGAGAATTGCTCTTTCTATATCTATGAAGATTGCCATAGGTATCTTGATGGGGATTGCATTAAATTTGTATAGGGCCTTGGGTAGAATGGCCATTTTTATTATATTGATTCTGCCTAACCATGAACATGGAATGCTTTTCCATCTGCTCAGGTCTTCTGTAACGTCTTTTCTTAGTGTTTGATAGTTTTCTTTGTAAAGGTCCTTAATATCTTTGTAAGGTTAATGCCCAAGTATTTCATTTTTTGGAGGAGATGGTAAATGGGAGATATTTCCTGATTTCTTATTCTGCAGATTTGTTGCTGGAGTAAAGAAACACTAGTTATTTACTGGAATGGATCTTGTAGCCAGCTACTTTGCTAAAATTGCCTATAAGCTCTAGGAGTTTTCTGACCAATGTTAGTGGGTCTTCTAGGTATAGAATCATGTCATCTGTGAATAGAGAAAACTTAACTTCGTCTTTTCCTATAAGAACACCTTTGATTTCCTTGTCTTATCTGATAGTTCTGGCCAGGGTTTCAAGGATTATATTGAACAAGAGTGGGGAAAGCGGACAGCCTTTTCTCGTTCCTGAATTCAGTGGAAATGCTTTTAGTTTTTCTCCATTGAGGATAATGTTGGCTATGGGTCTGCCATAAATGGATTTGACATAGTTAAAGTACCTTCCCTTGATCCCTATCTTTTCCAAAGTTTTGAGCATAAAGTGGTGTTGAATTTTATCAAATGCCTTCTCTGCATCAATTGAGATGATTATATGATTTTTGTTTTTAATTCTGTTTATGTGGTGAATTACATTTATTGATTTGAGTATATTGAACCAGCCTTGTTTTCCTGAAATGAAGCCCACTTGATCATAATGTATTTTAATGTGCTTTTGTATTCAATTAGCTAGAATTTTATTAAGGATTTTTGCATCAATGTTCTTGAGGGAAATTGGTCTGTAGTTTTCTTTCCTTGACATGTCTTTGTTGGGTTTTGGAATCAGTATAATATTTGCTTCATAAAAAGTGTTTGGGAGTGATCCCACTCTATCAATTTCCTGGAAAAGCTTGTAGATGATTGATATTAGTTCTTCTGTGAAGTCTTGGTAGAATTCTGCTGTACATGCATCCAGACGTGAGTTTTTCTTTTTTGGGAGTTCTTTGATTTCTGCTTCAATTTCGCTACCTGTGATAGGTTGGTTTAGATTTTCAACGTCCTCCTGTGTTAAAGACATTATGTCGTGTATGTCCAAGAATATGTCCATGTCCTCCAGGTTATCAAACTTGGTAGAGTATAAGTTTTCAAAATAGGTTCTGATAATCTTCTGGATCTTAGATGAGTCTGTGGTGATTTCCCCATTTTCATCTCTGATTTTGTTGATTTGCTTCATTTCTTTCTTCCTTTTGGTGAGGTTGGCAAGGGGTCTGTTGATTTTATTTTTTCAAAGAACCAACTCTTAGTTTTGTTTTTAGTTTATATAGTTTTTTTGTTCTCAATTTCATTGATTTCAGCTCTGGTTATGGTAATTTCCTGTCTTCTGTTAGATTTGGGGTTGGACTGTTCCTCCTTTTATAGTTATTTGAGTTGAAGCATAAGGCTAGTTATCTAATCCCTTTCTAGATTTTTGATGTATGCTTGCAGAGATATAAATTTACCTCTTAAGAATGCCTTCATACTGTCCCAGAGGTATCAGTATGTTGTTTCCTCATTCTCATTCAATTCCAAGAACTTCTTAATTTCTGCTTTCATTTCCTCTTTTACCCATCCTTTGTTTAAGAGGTAATTATTCAATTTCCAAGATTTTGAGTAGTTTCTGTTGTTTCTCTTGTTGTTGATTGCTAAGATCATATCATTTTGATCTGATAGAATACATGGGATTATACCCAGTTTTTTATATTTGTTAAGATTACTTCAGTAAACTAGCATGTGGTCTATTTTAGAGAAAGATCCATGAGCCTCTGAGAAGAAGGTAAACTCAGCTGTCTTAGGATGGAATAGTCTGTAGATGTCTGTTAAGCCTGATTGATTAATAGGGTTGTTCAATTTGGAGATGTTTTTATTGATTTTTTGTTTTGATGATCTGTCTAGAGTTGACAGTGGTGTGTTGAAGTCCCCCAGAATTATTGTGTTGAGATCAATGAGGGGATTAATGTCCTTAAGGACTTTTTCCAAATATTTGGGGGGGTTGTAATTGGGGGCATAAATGTTGATTATTACTATATCTTCTTGGTGAACTATCCATTTTAGTATGATAAAGTGACCCTCTTTGTCCTTTCTGACTAGTTTTAATTTGAAATTGATTTTATCAGAAATTAGAATTGCCATGCCTTCTTGCTTTTTCGGGCAGCAGGCCTGGTAGACATTTTGCCATCCTTTCACTTTCAGCCTGTGTGTATTTTTGAGTGTCAAGTGTGTCTCTTGTAGGCAACATAGAGTTGGATTTTGTTTTTTGATCCAGTGGGTCAGTCTGTGTCTTTTAACTGGGGCATTGAAAGTTAGAATAGATTCACATTCAAGAGTTAGAATAGATATGGGAGGCTGAGTTTCTGACTTTGTATCAATTACAGAATTTTGAGTCATCTTGTAAGTCAGTTTGTGTATAATATGATTATTGATTCACCCTTATATAAGGATTTAGGATATCATTGGCATTTTCTTGTGAATGTAGAACATCCTTGAGAATATTCTGTAGTGCAAGATTTGTGTCCATGTATCTTGCTAGCTTGAGTTTATTGTTGAAGTATTTAATTTCCCCGTCACATTTTGAAGCTGAGTTTTGCAGGGTATTTTATCTTTGATTGAAAGCTGTTATGTTCCAACACTTGAAAGATATTGTTCCAAGATCTTCTGGCCTTCATTGTTTGCTCTGAAAAATCCATAGTGATCCGAATTGGTTTGCCTCTGAATGTGATTTGGGGCTTTCCTCTAGCAGCTTTTAGAATTGTCTAATTAATTTCTCTGTTTTTCATTTTGTATAGCATATGTCTTGGCGAGTTTCTCAATTTATTAGGTCTATTTGGAGTTCTATAAGCATCTGGGATGTGATATTCTGGATCGATAGTAAAATGAAGGAAGTTCTCTCTTATGATTTCACTTAAGGTTCTTAAAGCCTCTTGTTTGCTGTTTGGAGTTTTCCTCCAGGCCAATGATTCTCAGATTATTAAGCCTCATCTCATCAAATATTACTTGGAAGTTCTAATTATGTAATATAAGCTGTTTATCTTGTTTATCTTCTTTGAATTCTACATTGTTTAGTCTATCTTCATTGTCCGATACTCACTCTTCAAGCACTGAAATTCTATTTTCAGTAGAGTATAATCTGTTGTTGGTATATTCCAGTGAATTTTTGATTTGGTTAACCATGTTTTTCAATCCTGATAGCTCTGCTACATCTCTTTTCAGAATGTCTATTTCTTTGTACATCTGATCTTTCATCCCATGGAATTGTTCCTTTATTTCCCTGTAGAAGTTGTCTCTCATCTCTTGAAATTGTTCTCTGATCTCTTTCTTATTTCATCTCTCAACCTTTGATTGCATTAATAATCATAATCTTAATACAATGTCTTTGGTTTTCTTCTAGGGCCCAGGCTGTGGGATCCTTGTGTGGCGAGCTGTGGGGTTGAGGAGGGAAGTTATTTCTTCTTTTCCTCATTTTCTGAGTCATAAATCATTTCTTGTACTTCAACCTTGTTACTCTTTATAGAGTAATTGGAGCCTCTTAAGGCTTTGCTTCATTGTGTTAGGGAGCTATTTGGTCAAGACAGACCTAAAGATGCCAGACCATACTGTGAGAACTTGAGAGGCTATAGGTGCAAATAGTAGTCCATTTCAACTAAAACAGATGTGCTGATGCACAGATGCACAAATAGTAGCAGTTTTCTTTGAGAGAGCTCTCACAACATATTATCATAGCAAGTAAGTACCCATTTTGAAGCATGTCTGCTTATCAGATAGTAGGATCTCTCTGAAAGTGGGGATAAGGAATGACTAGGAAGTCAAGGAGGTAAATTGGGGAGATATAAAATCACACCTGCCTTAGAGTAAAGAGGAACAGGGATGGGGGGAGTAGGTTATTCTATTAGGACTAAAGAAAACATAGAAATGGGGTGTGGGTAGGGTAAAGACTTTGGGTGAGGATGAGAGAAAAATGCTTGTATTTAGGAATTACCAGAGTATAGTGGAGGAAAAGGTTAGTATGGGGCGTGGTTATCTTCACTCACCAGAGGCTGAGGCTATTGTGCTATCATGAAATGTTGTCCTGATTGGAACCCAATTTATTATAAGGATAGCAGTTGAGTTCAGGAAGACATAGAGAAAGTAGGAGACAATCACCAATACATACACACAGATAAATATTTACATCCACCGACACCAAATTCAATATTAATCATAAAGCAAGAAAGGAAAAACATAAATAAATAAAAATAATGCACAGTAACGTTAAAAAATTAAAAATATTATATTGCAGCCAGATCCTCATTTTGTTTTTTTTTTAAAGAAAAGAAAAAAAAACCCAAGAGGTAAACAAAAAACAAAACTAGTTGGTAAAGTTCTGAGTTTTTCTGCCCGCTAGGTCAGTGAGTATGTACCATGGGGGATGTGTTCAAATCTGTCATCTAGCTGGGGATTCTTCGCAGTTGGGCTTGTTGGGGTAGAAGCAGTTTGGTCAAGCCCGGTGACCTGGTTTTTCTTAGAGGATCGCCTCAAAATTTTCTGCTGCAAAGGGGTATTCAGCTCCCCCTGGGCTGTAATCTTGAGATGGTTGCTTTCTGCCTATCCACACTCTAGAATTTCTTGGGCCTGGGGCTCAGAAGTTGTAGATAATCTAGTTGATTCTAGTGTAGATGTGTGGGTCTCTAACTGATTCAAGGAGAGTGGCTAGCCTGAAACTCACTTCCTCTGGATCACTAGTGACCCACTCTATGTGTCTTGTGTACTTCAGAAGACCCAAGAGCTGCTCTGTGGGGCTGACTGAAACTCATGAAAGATGGTCCAGATTGTGCCAGTGCTTATGTGGTTCTTAGTTGCAAGCACTAGGTGGTGCCCACCTGGAGAGGTCAAGGCTTACCTAGCCTTGGCTATGCACAGGGCTCAAATGCTAAGGGGAAGCCCATGCTGCCCATATATTCAAAGATTCTTAAAGCAGATATCAAACAGAGGCTGACGCAGAGGATCCCCTTTAGAAAGATGTGCCCTGCTGTAGCAAATTCTGTTCACTGGGTCCTCCTATTTAGGCATGTAGAGGGTCAGGCAGAAGGTGGCCAGTTGAGAGGTTTGTGAGCTGGAGAGGGTATTCACAGTTCCATGCAGCCCTCAGGGCAGATGGCCAGTTTGGGGGGGGGGCGTAAGTTCTCTTTCTGATCATGGGGACTGAGGCCCCAAGTCACTGCTGAGCGACCCGCCCTGCTCTCGTGCGCTGGTGTGAGCACTTATGTTAAAGGACCTTAAAATCAGCTCTTGTAAAACATGGGCATAGGTGGAGAATTATTGTCCGCTGTGATTGAGTTAAAGATCTTGTGCTGAATCCTCTCCTTCCCCTGCTCCTCGGGCAGCGACCGGAGATTGGAGAGGAAACTCCCAACACCACACGGATCCTTTGGGAAAGGGCCCAATCTCAGGGTGACAGATTCTGGTTTTCTGACTGTGGTATCTGAGAACCCAAGACTGTTTTTTGCTGAGCATCCCACCCCGCCCTCAGGGAAATGTCACAATGGTGAGCCGGATGCTGTCGCTCGCACAAACAGCTGTAATTTCACTAATGTGAGTAATTAATTCCCAGCGTTTATACAAGATCATGTAAATTAAGAGCAGTCAGATCAGGGAGTTCGCAGCCGGCCGGGTTAGGGTATTTGGTTAGGAAACTTGGTCCATTTCCTCACCTCCGGAGTAGCTCCCCTCCCCCTGGGTGTGGGCCAGAGTGCTTCGGGCTCCACTAAGTTCTCCTTTATATTTGTTAATGGACCACCTTATTCCTTTGGAGTTAAAAAATTATCAGAGGGTAATGTTCTCCCACATTGGGAGCTTTGTCCCACTGTAGGAACCTGAGTGCTCCCCTAGAGTGTTAGGTGATTGTCAGGAGCTTCGCAGGGTCATTGTTGGTGGGGTGGATGCCATCTTCTCCTTTCGAAATCATTAGTTTTTGACAGTTGAAAGGTAAATATGGTTAGTCCCAAACAAGATGAGGCAGTTTATGAATATTTGAAATTAAAGCAATATACCTATTTCACAGAGAGGGAAAAGTACAAAGGTGGTAGGGTCTCAAACCATAAAATCACTTGGAAGAACACAAAAGACTAGATATATAAATTTTATAGCTTTTAACTGTAGACTTTCTTGATTTAAATTCAGTGATATGCTACTTGATTGAAATATGATATTGAATAGCCATACAAAATTTCTACATATTATTACTGATATTTACAATAATGCTTAACAACATATAGATCTTCTTTATGCACACACACTAAATGCTTTCTTGTAGGAAGACTACATAGCATTTTTAATTTTACTTGAATATGCAGGGTCTTGGGTTTGACAGGTGAGGTGACTGGGGTTTCACAACTTCTGCTTAATTCAAACCTATATACTGTTTTGCATAGAAAAATCAGAAACAAATTTTCAGTATTTCTGTAAAATCTAATATTATGCTGCCCTTTAAATTTTTGTACTCAAGTAAAATGTATTAAGGTTATGACTAACATAATGAAGTCGATGTGTACAAAACTATACAATGAATTGGATCAGGAAAACCCCAAGTCAGCACTTATTCATTTTATCACATTTCAGGTCTGATCACCAAGAAATTCATTTTGAACCCCTTGCTCATTCGGACATGCTGCATTTTTTATGTATTTGAAGAACTAAAAGGAAATCTTAATCAATATATGATTTTCAACATTAAGTAAAATTCCTGAGAATAATCACTAAATAAATCTGGAAATGCTGTGAAACACCATTAAATTTGTCTCAATCATAATAAAATGTTTCCTCAAACATATATGGTGGGAAAAATCATTTGGCACTCATTTAAAAATACCCCAAACTCTCTTCTGTATTCACTAAGATTTTTAGATTGCTTAACGAAATAACATAGGGTCCTTCAAGTAAGACATAAGGGGTCCAAAGCAGCTGGCACAGCCTGGAAGACAACACAGCTGCTGTGAGTCTTGACAGGGAAAACAAAGTTTGGATCCAGAAGAAAGCAATTGTTTTAGGATGCAGAAAATGTTAAGTGAAAAATGCTGAATTAAAATGATCACTGAAATTTGAAGACTGAAGTCTAAATCTAATGTCTTTGCAATCCTACTGTAGACTACATATCCATGAGAAAAGGAGAATATATTTGTTGTCTTTCCTAGGGAGCTGGAAGAACATAGGTTAAAAATACACTATGGATTTAGCATTTGATTGTGGATGCAATCTGAATTTCAATGTTCAAAATGGGGCAAAAATGAAATTGCATCAAAACACAAGTCCATTGACTCAATGACTTGAAATAAAAATGAGACTATTTCTTACACCACATGCCCTTGTCGGTTGGCAAGTTTACTCTGCCATTATTATTATGCAGAAACAAAAGCAGAAATAGGGGACATCATTTCAAATAAGGCCATTGAGCACACCAAATGAGTGCAAAGTTGTAAAGAGCATTATACCTATAATAGCAAACTGTAGTCCAGAAGTATTTTGTGCTATACCTGGTCATCTCCTATTGGCCAAAATGAGTGTGTGGCCCTAAATGCTACCAGAAAGTACAATCCTACTGCATATGAGAGATGAAGAGTGAGAACTACATGACAATTAGTAATGACAGCTGTTATTCACAGATGTTCAGTTATTTATCTGTGATTTGGACTCAAGGAAAAGTACTCCATAGTAACCAAGTCCATGCTATTTGAGAGATTAGCACAGGTGCTCAGAGCTCTGAAAGAAAAAGATTTTAAAAACACATAATATTACTATGAAGATTAGGCTATTGAACTCATGACAGGAACTATCTGTCACCTCTCCTAGGGTAAGCAAACTTTCTGATAGGGGCAGAAAAAAATCTGTAATGTGGGCCCCCCTCTGTGAAAAAGGTATCTTCCTAGAAATAATTTTCTGTATGAGGAATTAGAAGAACCTTAGGGAGCCCTCATGGTTCTGAAAGGATTTTTTATTTCAAATGTCCCTGTTTATTCATCATTTTGTATCTGAAATTCTCTGCAAACATTTTAGAAGAGTCCCATATGTACAATCTGGATTCTTGGTATTTCCTTTATGTATATTCTGCTGTAATAGGATAATGGGCTTCTTCCACCCTGGTATCAGGAGAATGGTGTATTTTTTTTTCCTATCTTGGAAATAATTAGGGAAACACTAGTAAAAAGGGTCACTTACATGCTAGAAGGAGGCAGTTGCATAACTGAATAAAAGGCAATTTTTTGATGATGCTGGGAACATGATGGAAGGAAAGGTACCTGAGAGCTATAGAAGGTGTGGAGGGAACTCTGTCTTCCCACCTTAATGTCAGCACCCAATCTTTAGTAAGTGTTTACAAAGAACTTGGGTCTGTTGGAAGGGATTTACTCAGGTTTTCTAATGTAATGCACCTGATGTTCCAACAAGGTCAGTTATAACAGCTGGTACACAGAGAGGTCATCCAGGAAGGAGAGGTTGAACAGTTTGCCACGTAAGACCTGTGCACTGGAAAACCAGCAGAGTAAACCCGGGTGGGCTGAATCCAGAGCCCACTTAGGTGGTTGCTTCATTACAGTCAGGAGGTAACACACATAGCATCAAGCTTAAGTTGTGATTGATTGTGACAAGATCAATGCAGGAAAAGACACTTGGATTGTATCAAAGGCAGATGAAAGATTGGATCTAGAATACTCTGATGAGTCTGATTTTAATTAGGAGCTGCAAAGCTCACCGAAATTAAATGAAATGCAATTAAACAGTGCAGCAACTGGTGTATATCTGCTGGAAACAGCCGTCTCTGGTGATTGCTTCAAACTTTTCACCAATTTGGCAGGAAACATTTTTTTTTTCTCCAGCTCCTACCTCACACCCCAGTTCCCTATAATAAACACTTCAAAAGAACTTTCTCTAGTTATTTTACATAAATCTCTTCTTTCTGTTCTCTTCAATAAATTCCACTCAGTTTTAGGCAAATTACTTCATAGAAACATTCCTTGTCAAGATCCTCAAAAACACCCATATTGCTTACCTTCAAGTGCCCAGCTTTTCATTTATTCCACTCAATGACAGGAAGTGTAAGGTTTCTCCGCAGCCACTGGATGGGGGGCATGGCTCCAGCTAGGCCTTGTACAAGGTCATGGCAACTGGCTAAGAGGCAGGGCACAGGGCAGCTTGCCCACTAAAAGAACAGCCAATCAAGACACTAGCAGACAAGCTCCAATGGATTGGAAGATCCACAGCCAATCTCTGAAAGGCCAACCCCATTGACCTCTCTAATTTCCCTAAAATTATAAATACAGCTGCTCAGTGTGCCATTCTCCCTGCACCACTTTCCCAGTGTGCCATTCTCCCTGCACGCCATTCTCCCTGCCAATCATCACTTCCCATGCCCGCCCTTATTATGGTGGCCCCAGGTGAATTTGGCCCCTGAGAAGGAAATCCAAATAAACATCTCCATCTGAATTTATATCTGTGCTGTTCGTTCTTTTTTTTTTCTTTTTCTTATTTTTTTTTATTTTTGAACAACCTTACAAAAGTTTAACAAAA
The DNA here is from genome assembly GCA_004027875.1 of Aplodontia rufa. Classification (NCBI taxonomy): domain Eukaryota; kingdom Metazoa; phylum Chordata; class Mammalia; order Rodentia; family Aplodontiidae; genus Aplodontia; species Aplodontia rufa. The sequence goes on along the minus strand of PVKS010017212.1, from coordinate 18,706 downwards.
TAATATAAAATGTGTATAAAATGTGTAAATATTCTGGATATTGCAATTAGCCCCAGGAGTGCCCCCCGCAATTGCCCTCCCTTATCCCTCCCTTCCCTTTCCCTTTATAACTCTAAAAAAAAGTATTAGATTATAAAGCATTACATCTTATCTGGATTTAACTCATGTTACTAGACCAACTTTCTCACTGTCCAGGGTCTAGTCCCCACCTCCACCTATGAGTGGAGACAATCGACCCTTAGATCTCTGGGTTAAGCTGATTTTACTCATCATGATCTCTTCCATAACCATCCATTTACCCTCGAAGGCTGCAAGATCATTTTTTCTAATTGCTGTGCAATATTCAATTTTTATAGGAAGAAAAAATACCTGACCATTCCTGGCCTGAAGAAAGGAAGCTGTCAGTTAAGAAAAGGAAGCTACTCCAGAAAGCAGCATAAGCATTCAAGATTTACCCTGAGCAAGGTTCCCCTGTTCATGTAAAAATTCATACATGTTGAGGTTATTATTAGCTAAGCTATCATACTGTTTTTGATTGTATTCTAGCTTCCACAAATGAGAGAAAACATTCAGCCCTTGGGATATTTCACTTAGCATAGTTTTTTAGATCTCCATCATTTTGTCTGCAAATGCCATAATATTGTTTTTCTCTAATAGCCAAGTGAATTGCATTGTATATATGTACCAAAGTTTTTGAATCCACTCATCAAGTGAGGGGCATCTGCATTGGTTCCATAATTTAGCTATAGTAAATTGAGCTGCTATAAACATTGATGAAGCTGTGTCTCTATCATATGCCCATTCTACATCTTTTGGGAAAATACCCAGGAGTGGGATAGCTGGGTCATAAGGCAGTTTCAGCCCTAATTTTTTGAGGAGTCTCCACACTGCTTTCCAGAGTGGCTCTACCAGTTTGCAGTCCCAGCAGCAATATTTCAGTGTTCCTCTTTACCTACAGCCCCTCCACCATCTACCATGGTTTGTATTCTTCATTTTTGCCACTCTGACTGGAGTAAGGTAAAATCTCAGTGAAATTTTTAGTTTCATTTCTCTTATTGCTAGTGATGTAGAGCATTTCCTCACATGTTTATGGGCTGTTTAAACTTCCTCCATTGAGAAGTTTCTTTTTAGTGCTGTAGATGCTGGGGGACATAGAGAACAGGGCAGTGAGGGGGGTGAGGGAATAGGAAGGATATCAAGTAAAGTGGAAGGAGGAGTATGGGGGAATCAAATAAGAGAGGAACTTTCAACTTCCATGAGAAGTCAAATTAACACAGGGTTTTAATAGGGGGAACAATGGAACCATGGGGAACCCAAGTGGGGGGGGCATGGAATGACATCAGCCTTGGCTTGCTCTGTCATTATACATTTGTCTTGATTGTTTGAAAATGATTCCCTCCTAATTGTAAGTCCATACTTAACAAATAAAAAAAGTGGAAAAAAAAAGTCATCCTGAGAGCTTTCAGAGTGAACAGTGCTCTTCTTAATTTCTATATTACACAAGCAAAATTGTAAGGTAAATATGTGTTGCAATAAACTACTGTTTATAGTAATTTGTTCCAGCAACTATGGAAAATTAATACAACTTTTTTGAAAACTATAGTATGCTTCTGAGACACAATTCTTTTTCTCTCTCCCTTTCCTTCTCTTTGTCCTTCTCAATCTTATTCTCCATTGTAGAGTTTTCTTTGCTCATGAATTACCAACAGTAGGTGAAACTTAAGATTTATTTTCTCCAGCTATAATTACACTTATAGTTGTATACATTTACTTTTTTCTTTTTGGTACCAGGGATTTAACCCAGGTGCACTTAATCACTGGGCCACATCCCCATATATTTTTATTTTTTTTATTTTGAGACAGGGTGTCACTAAGTTGCTCAGGGCCTTGTGAAGTTGCTGAGACTGGCCTTGAACTTGTAATCCTCCTGCCTCAGCCTCCTGAAGAGTGTGCTACTGTACCCAGCCACATTTCATTTTATTTTCAAACTACCCAATGCTGATGATTCCAAAATTTACCTTTCTACACAACATCTGTCTTCTGAATTCCAGATTGAAGTGTATTTCCCCAACACCTCAGTTTGAATGCTTATTACTATTTCATATCAGCAATTCTAGTCCACACACCCTTTGTCGCAGACCACATCCTCAATGAACTACCTTAGGTACGCTCTTCTCCACCTAAGTGACATACCCATATTTCTATTTGGACAAGACAAAAATTTAATTATCCTTGACACCTTCCTAATTCTATACCCAATATATTAGAAAATCATGTTGGCTTTACCAGCCAGAATTCAGATAATGTGCTACCTCATTGCATATTCCTGTACTGAATTCTTAGTGTTACTTATACAAGCAAACATTCTTCTCCTTCAGCATCTTTTGATTAAAGAAAAATCTATTCCTTCATGTATTTAATTTAATTATTCCATCACGTCCTTGAAGTCTCCTCTCCAATGTATCATATGAAAAATTTCTGTAAGCACCTTATTTAAAATCATGTTATTTCAAGTCTTTCCTAGGAGCAGTTTACCTGTGCTCTGATCTTTCTTGTCATTCACAGATATAATCTCTTTGCAACTAGTAGCTCTGACTACCCTTTGGCTAACACCTCCTGTAATTCTTTTGTCTCCTGAAATGTGATACCCTGCACCACCTCAGAGAATCCCAATACCAATCAGCAAGAAGATACTGATCAGATGTTACTTTTTTATTCTTTTTTTTAAGAGAGAGAGAGACAGTGCGAGGGACAGAGAGAGAGAAAAAGAGAGAGAGAATCAATTATTAAAATTTAGATTTCCATTTGGCTTTAATTGCTCCAATACTTAGTTGTCTACATGGTGCTGGGATTTAAACCCATGTCCTCATGCATGCCAGGCAAGTGCTGCAACCACTGAGCCACTGCTGCAGCCCTGGTTTCTTGATCTTGAAAGTCAGAGCCTCCAGAACCCTGTATTCTGCATAGTACTAATTTTAAAAAGTCTTTCCCAGTAGCATTATTCTCCCCTTCCCCACTTTATCATATCAGTAATTTCTATAACCCTACATTGTATTATATTCCCATTTAAATTTATCTACCTTTTCTCCACTGGAGTATTAACTTCCTGAGGGTGAGTCTTTGTTTTAGACACATCTGTATCTTCTCTATCAGGAACATGATGCAGTGGAGTATGGACACTTAATAAATATTTATTGATTTCAGAGACAAAATGTCTATCCAGACTTGATGGAATGCTGTATCTCACCAAGCCCACAGCAAGCTGTTTTTGTTCCAACACTTATATCAATACAAAATATATGGTTCAATTTGGTGTTGGAGGTGTCCTGCTTCCAATATCCTCTGTTTCTCAGCAACATTAACCTCATGTTCAGGAGAAATAAATTCTTCATTTTCAATAAAATCAGCAGCAAATCACTAATAAAACAGTGAGAGGCAGGAATAGACAGTTCCTGCTCCCATTTATGATTTTCAGTTGGAAATAAGTTTATTACCTATTAGAAAGTGCAAGAAGCATGTTTTATTCTTTGAAAATGAATAAGAATTATCAGGTTTAGACCTGATACATGAGAAACATTGAAGGAGTAGGTATCTGGAAATGATTTTACTTATCATGTAAGACTGATAGGTTTATTTAAAGGCATTCTCCCTGGTTTGGAGCCATGAAGTTTTCATTATCCTTAAATTTCCTTCTTTCTCAGTCCGCATTTTTCAACACTTATAGCTACAGCTCAGAGGTAGCTTTCTAATTGCAAGACCAAAAGCATACAATCCAATAACTATAAGCTGTCTCCATTCCAGGGAGGAGTGGGGGCAAATGTGGTGTCATAATTATATCTGTGATGAGCTGTGCATGCCTGTAGACTTCTTGGTGGCATCCTGCATTTGCCCTTTAACACACAAACACCCCACTGTAATTTTTGGCAGCAGTTACTGCTGAGTAAACTTATTTAGCTATTCTATATGGCACCATTCCCTGCTGTTGTAACAGTGACTTTGTACACTACCCTGTTCTTGGACAAAATTATCAAGTTGGTGAAGAGTCATAAATATTCCTTAGGTTCCTGATTTTACATATAGATTGATATCAATTACATTCTTATGCATATATATTCCCCTAAACTGCCTCATTTGAATTGTGTTCTAATGTATGTCATTTAACAACATCTGTCCCTAAATGTATATATATATATATATATACATATGTATATGTATATATATACAATTCAGTATTCTTAAAGCATAATTAATGGAATAATTATACTTTTAAATGGTCTTAACAGGAGCTATTTGAAGAGTTTTTATTTAAATAAAAAGAAATATGAATATAGGGATACTTTATGTATGGCATTACACATATGGGGAATATATGGTATTCCTGAGAGTATATGATATTGCTAGTTGCTATGCTTCTCTGAATGTTCACTTATTTATATACTTTCACTATGTCTTAAAATGTTCTATGTTTGATCTCAATTTAAGCATAGAATTTCTACATGACATCTCTAATGATTCTTTTTTATGTTTACCAATAAATATTAGTATACTAACTGATGCAAAATAAATATAATTTCTGTATATTTTCTTCTGAAACAATTTTTCAAATTAGAATTTGAAGATTAAAGAAATTAAAAAAAGGGAAAATTCACTCAGTGTCCAAGAAATACAGTTAAGAGTGAAGACTTGACAGACAGGAAATCTACCATAATACTGGTTTATTAATGAATTACACAGTTCATTATTGTACACTACTTATATTTTATTTAATTTATTACTTAATCAAAAAGTTAAAAACAGAAATGTTTTTTCCAAGAATACTACTAAAATATTCCAATATTAATAATAAATAAAATATAGTTAAGAAAATAATAGTTTATGACATCTCATGGGTCAATTCAGGATATCTTTTGTGTTTAATAAGTTAAACTCTGGTTACACTGTAGGACTTATAAATGTGAGGTCAAATCTTTGTGAGATAGGGCAAATATAATGCCTCCTATGTGGTATGGAACTCCTGTCAAACTGCAGAAAGAGCTCAGTATTATATGAAATATCAGAAAGAAAATTCAGACTTCTAGGAGGAAAAAGTATAGCTTATTCTTTGTTATGGTCCACAGTGAAGGTGCAACAATGTCCAGATTACAATTATTCAAGGAAGCTTGAATGGGGGAGGCCTATTTTGTCCCTGGATATTCCTTTTTTCTACATTCTTTGTCACATAAAGAAATAGAAACACTCAGGAAAAGCTCATGAAACATTCTGTTAGTCTTTTGGGTCTAGACTATGGAGAGTTCAAAAATGCAAGGATCAGGACATTCCTATTAGTTCACATGAAAAACATGACATTCTAAAAACTTTCATCCTTTACATCATGTATACAAAAATATATATTATGTAATATATATTAAAATAATTCTGTTTGTAGTGAATTCCTGAATTCAGGAAACATTAAAGGCATCTACTAAGGAAAAAAATATCAAAGACAGAATGGGAAATATAAGTGTAAAATTTACGCTGAACCAGACACTGAAGGTATATGCAGGCTAGTCAAAATTTTGAGCTTGACTTTCATCTCAGGTTCATGCTAAATTTTTCCTCCAAGTTCATGATCAAATTTACTTTAATACTATGATCTCAATATTAAATAATATGGTTCAGTATTGATGTGATGATAGCTATTTGGAAGAAGGAAATGAAAGTCCAAATGGAAGGAAAACCTTCAACCCTGGCCAGGCAGGTTGCCTACAGAAACATGCATGGCCTCTAATCGTATACCCTAATCACATGAAACATCCATATATAAAATGCTTGAGAAATTAACTTAAAAGGAGAAAAAGTAACCAAAATCAGATCTTTGAAGAAAGTCAGGTAGTATATCCACATGATAAGTTTTAATCAACTATTTAAAGGAATTATATGGACTTAAAACCCCAAGACAGAAAGGAACAAAAGATATTTCAAAGTCAGACATCAATTAAAAATACATAATTTCTATAATTAAAAAATCTTGTAATCATTAAAATTAAAAGTTCAGTAGATGAGAAGAAATATAGATTAGAAAAAAATTTATGAATTGGAATACAGACCCAGTAACTGGAAAAATGAGCCAGTATTGTCCCAAGAACAGGCAAAGAAATAATACACATTGAAGAATAGTTAAGATGTTAGGAGGGTAGACTGAAAAGCTCTATTGATATAATTTGTGGATAAATAAAGAAAAAGGAAAGAATAAGTAAGAGACAGCATCTGAAGGAAAAATGAATTACAATTTTCTACTTTATGAAAGATATCAACATAAAATAAGGAAATATAAAATGCCAGAGTCAAAATGATATCAGAAGTAAATAGTGAAAGAAAGATGAATAAAATACAATAGCAAGAATTAAAAAAACAAACAGAAGACAGTTAAATGATAGACTCAATTTCCCTATATTTCAATTTTAATTTCATGTATAAATTGTGAGAATCATTCAATATAGAGACCATACAAAATAGTCATACAGTTGTGACACATATTACAAATTATAAAATGTTGTATTTTGTCTTTTTGGCTTACGTTTTTATTTTATTTTATTTTCTAAATTTATTTGCAGCAAATTCCAGATATCATATTATTTCTACTCTAAATATTTCCATATGCATCTCTTAAAAATCCACCAGATTTGTATCACCTGATTCAAAATCAGTAATAAACTCCTAATAATGTTCTAATATACAAACCATATTCAGATGACACCAACAAAAATTGATTATGTACAATAGAACCAGTCAAGCAAGGCTAATGTTTTGGAATGGGTTGCAAACTTTTCCAGTTCCTCTTCCACTACAAACTGTTCTCTTTTCCTTTTCATTCACTATGTATTGAAAAGAATAGAAATTCAGTTTTACATGATGACCTCAATCTGAGTGTGACTTTTTTTCTTACAGAGTTATAACATGTTTCGTTTTTATTTTATTTAAGTTGTAAGTTATTTCAAAAGATTGATTTAACTTGATCATTTTTATTCTTTTCAGAGTAACTACGGATTCATTCTAGATAGTTTTCATTACCTTGTATTAGAAACTACATAACACTAGCTCACACATGGTGGTACAAAACTCCATCACTGCATTCAGATGAATACAGTCAGAACTCTTCAAAGTACATTTGAACTCCCTCCCAGCTTTTAACTTTTAATTATGTGATGATCTTTTGGAACCATGCAAGATAAGGTTACAACTTCAATCTTTTGTATGTGGATATGCTGTTTTCCCAACACAGTCTCTGTCTCTGTCCTGTTTAGTGGTTGTTTGTTTGTTTTTTTGCTGATTTTAGAACCCAGGCCCTCACAAAAGCTAAGCTTGTGCTCTTCCACTGGGCTACACCTCCAGTCCCACCCACTGGGTATCTTTGACTCCTTTTCTTTAAGAACATGAATGGGATGGGTCAAGTTCTATCCTATTCCATTTAACAGAATACTCATCAAAGTTCCTAACTCTTGTTTTTGGTTAAGGAATGTGTTTCCTGATACATCTTCTTCATTCCAAGGTCCTTTATGGTACACTCTTCAGGTGTTCCTTGTTCCTCCCAAAGGATATCAACACACATTTCAATTTTTAATAACATTGATCAGAGTCTCAAATCCTTTCCTCCAAACAAGCAATTTATTTGTCATATCTCGAGATTTATTTGTTTCCTATGTATCAATTGTTTGTCCTATGGGAGAGAGGAAAAATGCAAAATAAAATTACGTTTACTTCCAAAGTGACTGGCAAGCATACCCCCCTTTCTTTTCTATGAACAATAATAAGCCATCCCTGTAGTGTGGTAATATCAGCATATATTTTAAAAAACAACAACAACAACAGCAGTAGCAAATATGTCTCTTGTTAAGGTAATCACACTGTTGAACCCAAAAAAAATTGCAGAGGAAGCTGAAATCAGTCTGATTGGGTCCATATTTTAATTTCATATACAAGAAAAAAGTCTCCATTAATTAACACAAATGATTATTAACTCAATAAGAAGAATTATGTGTAGTTAAAGTAGAACCCACTTATCCTCAGTGTGGTCAAATCTAAATAGAAAAATTTAGATTCTAAAATAGAAAAATTTTTACAACTTCCTTTTTACTTCCTATTTGCTTTCTCCAATTTATAATATCACTTTATAACATGTTTATATTTTAAACATGGAACAGACTGTGAACATTCAAATTTGAAATGCTTATATTGCAATGTATGCGCTTCAAAACTCTTTTGCCTATTGCTATTATAATGTGTCTACCTTCAGGTTATAGTCATTGAATCAGGCATTATAATAATTATATAATTATAATTATATAATTATATAATTATAATTATATAATTATAATCAGGCATTATAATCATTGAATCAAACCCTTTAGAAAGTACTAAACTAAAAATTCTTCCTTTCAATGCAAGTTATGAAATCCTCTGATTTATTTTTGAATCTCTATGTTTGGCATAATATTTGACATATTAAATCAATATTTATTGAACAACGAAAGCGAGCCTATGTGAACAACGTCCTCATGAATCTACTTGCGGTCAAGAATATAGTTTACATAATAGTGAATGTAAACATACAGGATGAATGAAATGTCAATGTAAGTACAGAAATATAATACATAATGTTTTATAGTTTAGTTCCATTCATGTTGCATGATTTTATATGAAAACTTTTAAGATTTTTAATCTCTTATTTCAGGGAACTATTAGCTTTATTTTGGTTCTTTGAAAAATACTAGGTGGTAGGGTAAAACTCAAAAGCATCAGCAAAATTTTACAGCTTGAACCAAAACAAGAAATGGATGTGTGTGACAAAAATTTTTGCCACTGAATTAAAAAGAAACATTTTAAATTGTCACAATTATCATAAAATTTTGGCAATAGAATAGGTGTGTCAATCAAGCAAAAGGCTAGTGGCCAACTTGAAGGGAAAAGAGGCTGAAAAAAGCATACAAGGCACAGAGAGAAAGGAAACTGACCTCAACAGATCAAGGAGATTTATTGAAATGGTTGCAGGGACACATTTCCCAACCAGAAAATGGCCACTTGGCTTTCAGATAGGTGATCTTTTATGGGCTGAATTGTGGGGCAGGTGTCACAGCAGGAATTTTTCTGGTTTAGCTGTGTTTTTCAGTGGGGTAACTATCAGACTGAATTACTCAGTAGGGTGAGGATCCTTTGATAAGGGCCCAAGGCAATAAATTCTGAAGAAGACCTGAGTCTGTAGATATCAAAAAAGTGAGTAGAGGGTTTTTGGCCTGGCTAAGTGGCTTCTGGTAATTTTCCTTGTCCATCACAACTAAAAGAAGTCCAGTTGGAGAAAGTATTTGGAATGGGTGTGTAGGAATGTATGCCCTAAATCTTTAACATGAATCTTACTTCTTGAACAAATAGTATATTTAGGAAGACTAAAATTTCACTTAAGAGCAGATGAGACCTCAGCAACTCAGATTGTGTATATGGTGGGGGTTGCGAATGTTTCCTCACATTAAGATCATCATCAGGCTAAATATTACCCTTACTCATATTCTCTCTCTCTCTCTACCTTTCTCTACCTTTCTCTCTCTCTCTCTCTCTCTCTCACACACACACATACATGTCGCGCCCACTCGCCAGCAAGGAAGACACGACACCGGGAATCTTCTTTCAGCAGTTTATTTAGGCCTTGGGTACAATCTTCTTCTTTTTCTCCCTCAGCCCCTGCTATTTCTTAAATAGCCCCAAAGCACCCTATGCAATGCTGCCACGTGGCTCCTTCCCATTGGGCAGCTCTCAAAGCACACCAAATAAGGTCTTGTTTATCATAAAATGAAAAGCTCTCGGCGCCATCTTGTAATGGCGTCCTTAACTGCCACAGGCTCTCGGCGCCATCTTGTGATGGCATCG
>PVKS010017211.1:0-42464 GCA_004027875.1 Aplodontia rufa | reverse complement strand
TTTTTTTTTTTTAAAGAGAGAAGGACAGTGAGAGAGACAGAGAGGGACAGAATCAATTTTATTTAGTTATGTGGTTTTCATTGCTTGAGGACTTCATTGTATATTTGGTCATGGGTTTGAACCCACGTACTTGCGCCTGCCAGGCAGACAGTATAACCGCTCAGCCACCGCTCCAGGCCCTGTATTAAGCTTTTGTATTCATGTATGATCCATGTTGAATTAGTTTTTATGTATGATGTGAGGCATGAGTTGAAGTTTTTTCCCCCTTACAGAAAGTTATTTTTTTCTGTTTATTATTATTATTATTTTGTACCAGAGATTGAACCCAGGGGTGCTTAACCATGGAACAACATCCCCAGTCATTTTTATTTGAGACAGGGTCTTGCTTAGTTGCTAGGTCCTTCCTAAGTTGCCCAGGCTGGTCTCGAACTCACAATCCTCCTGTCTCAGCTTCTGAGTTGCTGGGATTATAGGCTTGGGCCACCATGTCCTGCTCCTGTATCAGTTATTAAAGAAACTATCATTTCCTCCATTGAATTGCCTCGGTGCTTTACTGAGAATCAATTGGTGATGAAGTTGGCATCTTTCTGGACTCTCTTCTTTTCCACCGATCTATGTGTCTTTCATCCCATTTCATTCTCTTTATACCATAGGTTTATAGCAAGGTTTGAAACCCAGCAGGGAAAGTCCTCATCACCTTGCTCTTTTTCAAGATTGGTTTATCCAGAGTCTCAGCCTTTCCATTTCATTGTAAAATCATCTCAGCAGACGATAAACTCCATTAACATGACGAATGTTATCAATCGATATTTGAACTTTGAATCTACAGTTAAACCTAAGATTTATTAAAATTGAAATTTAATTTAAAATACAGAGAAATGCACAGATTTTCTCACTGTTCTCAAGGCATTTTAACTTAATTATTGATATGATTGCTCTTTTTTCTTCTTTCGTGGTCTTCTTTTGCATTAATTGAACATTTTCTGGTACCTTATTTTATCCCTTCTATTGCCTTAGTAACTATACCTCTTGGTCCTATACTTTTAGTGGCTTTTTGTTTTAGAATATCCGTCCTTTACTTATCATAATGTCCCTTCAGTAATATTCTACCTCCTTCTATTTAACATAAGAACCATTCAGCACTTTTGTGCTATTTTTCTATTTCCTTTGTGACATTGTCTTCCTACATTTTACTTTTAAACATATTACACACAAAATGCATGGTAACCATTTTGCTTTAAATAAGCAATCATCTATTTTTAAAATTTTTTTTGTGGTTCTAGGGATTGAATTCAGGGCCTTGTGCATGCTAGGCAAAGGCTCTACTGCTGAACTACACCCCTAACTCAACTGATCACTTTACAATAATTAAGAACTGAGAGAAAAATTCTTTTCTATTTACTCATATATTATCTGTTTGTGGTACTCTTCATTCCTTTGCATGAATTTGAATTTCCATTTGAAATAATTTTTCAACTCCCTGAAGAACCTCCTTTAATGTTTCTAACCTTCTATAACTATGATTTTTTTTCAGAATTTTATAGCTCTGAAGTTTTTGTTTTGATGTCTAGGAATTTATTTTACTGACATTCATTCTTGTTCTATTCTTTTTTAAAAAAATTTATTGAGGAGTTGAGTTGTTGTACAATCATAGATGCATATGTAGTAATGATATGATATACCCCTGATCATAATCCAGAATTACCCCATTACCCACACCCCAGTCTTTTGACTCTTCTATATTACCCCCCCGTAATAGTATAAATGTCTTTATATGTATACATGTATATATATGTGTGTGTGTGTGTGTGTGTGTGTGTGTATGATTGTGCATTTTACAAAATTAAAAGATTGCATAAATATTATTGGGTTTCTTGGGGGAGTAAAGAGTAAGCTGTGTTATTGATTCACCAACTAGGTCCCTCTCTATCATCCCCCCTCTCCCCTCCCTCCCTCTTCCCTTCCCCACTCCATATCTATGGCTCCCCTTGATTATGTGTTGATTGACTTTGGTGAGTCCAGTACATGAGTTTGACCATTCACATTCACTCAAGTCTGGGAAAACATTTGACCCTTGAATTTCTGGGTTTGACAAATTTCACTCAGCATAATTTCTTCCATTGCCATCCATTTATTTTCAAATGCTTTAATATCATTGTTTCTAATAGCTGAGTAAAACTCCATTGTATATATGTATGTATGTATTCACAACAGCTTTTAGATCCATTCATCCAGTGATGGGCATCTGGGTTGATTCCGTAATTTAGCTATTGTAAATTGAGTTGCTATGAACACTGATTTTGCTGTGTCTCTGTAATGTGCTGGAAGAAAATGGTGATCAGAGGGGTGGTGTCTGATCCAACATTTTGACCTGCAAGGAGAAGCACCTGAAGATCTGCCTTGCTTCGGCACAGGGAACCTCAGTTCAAAGATCCAGAAGAAGCTCTTCAAAAATGAGGAATCAAACTAGAAAAGGTTCACTTCAAGCCCACAGGTCCATAGGCAGGAAGCAGAATGAAAACCTAGAAAAAAAGATCAACAATCTGATTACTAAAAGGAACAACAAACTAAAAGAAGTTTTTTTTTTTTTAAAAGAGAAGGACAGAGAGAGAGAGTGAGAGAGAGAGAGAGAGAGAGAAGAGAAAGAGAGAATCAATTTTTATTGAGTTTTTCACATGACTTTCGTTGCTCTGACACTTAGTTGTGTACGTGGGTGCTGGGGTTTGAACCCATGTGCTTGCGCATCCTGGGCAAGTGCTATAACTGCCGAGCCACTGTTCCAGCCCCCTAAAAGAAGATTTAATGAAGGGACTAAGTGAGAAAAACTCAAGAGATGAAAAACTCTATCATTGAAGAAATAGACAAACTGAAAAAGGAAATAACAGAGCTCAAATCTTAAGTCAATCACATCAGAGGAATGATGGAAGAATTTACTATAATTTTTGAAGGATATTTTCTCTGGATAGAGGATTATAGAATAGCAATATTTTTGTTTTAAAACTCTAAAATTGTTATTCTGTTGCTTTCTACGTTACATTATTTCTGGCAAAAGTAAGTGGGAATTATCATTTTTCTTTCTCCCATATGTTCTATGACTGGCTGATTTTAAGATTTTTATATTTGTTTTCCCACAATTTGGTCATCACATTGTGGTTTTCTTCATCAGATGTGGAGAATTTTTCATCTCTGAGTTGCCCAAGTATTTCCTCTATTCCAGTCTTTCTCTTCTCCTGGGACTTTCACTTTATGTATATTAGATGACATAATATTGTCTTATGGTTAAGACTCTGTTCATTCTCTTTAGTTTTTTTTTCCCCAACTGGGCCTCAGTTGTGATTCTTTTTTATTGTGTCATTTAAGATTTACCAAGGTTTTACAAGACTTAATTTGATAATTAACCTATTCAGTAGATTATTTTTTAAATTTCAAGGGTATTTTTCAAGTTTATAATTTTAGTTTATAAAATTATAAGTTTTATTTTATAAGTTATAAAATAAATAAGTTTTATTTTTAGAGCATTTTCAGTTTAAAAATTGTGCAAAAGGTACTGAGTTTCCAAAGACTCCTTAATCAGATTTTCATCCCTGTGACCAAAATACCCAAAAAGAAAAACTTCAAGGAGAAAAAGTTTATTTTGGTTCTTGGTTTCAGAGTAGGTCCATGTTGGGCAGACACCATTGTTCTGGGCCCAAGGTGAGGCAGAATATCATGGTGGAAGGGCCTGGTGGAAGAGTACTGCTTTGCTCATGGAGACCAGGAAGCAGAGAGATTGTAGGGGAGGTGCTGCAGGGAAGATGATCCTTCCAGGGCGTGTCCCTAGTGACCCACCTCCTCATGCCTATGATTACCACCCAGTTACTCCATTCAAATTAGGATGGACTGATGAAGTGCAGCTCGCACAATCTTATCATTTCATTTCCTGCATTGACATAGGAGTTTTGGGGGACACCACATATCCAAACCATAACAACTTCTTTTTACTTTCCCTATACAATTTTCCAGATTATTAACATCTTCATTGGTATGATACAATTATTAAAATTGATAAATAAATATTAACATATTTATTATTAACACAATGAATTAGGATTCATGTGTTGTGTAGTTCTATGAATTTTGACAAATTCCTAATGTCACATATCAATAATTACAGCTTCATGCACAATAGTTTTACCACCCTAAAATTGCCTGGCCTCCACATAATTCATCTTTCCTTTCCTCCCTTCCCCAAGTCCTTGGCAACTATTAATATTTTATACTCTTTTATACTTTTGCCTGTTTTAGAATGTCGTATGGTTGGAATCATACAGTATGTAGCCTTTTTGACCTGACTTCTTTCACTTAGCAATGTATATTTAAGAATCCTCTATGTCTTTCTGTAGCTTCATAGCTGGTTTGTTCTTATTACTGAGTTGTATTTCATGGTATGCATGTGCCATGGTTTATCTGTTTACCTATTGAAGGACATCTTGGTTAGTTCGAATTTTGGGCAATTACACAGAAAGCTTCTGTAACTGAGTGCAGCATTCAGTTCTAGCAAAGGGAGTGCAAAGTCAATGGGCATGACCAGAAGATGAAAAGATGGAGAAAGACTTATTTCCTGCAGTGAATTAAGAGAGCAGCAAAGCCGTCTGCAAAGTGATGCCCTCCTCACACAAAGGAAGCATGGGGATTTTATTCACATTAGGGGCAGGTGCATTCTCCAGCATGCTCAGTTTAGAATGTGCATTTCTGACCATGCCCAGGTCAGGCGTTCCAGAAGAAAAGATGGTAGATACATTCCTGGGCATGCCCAGCTCAAGGTCATAAAGCACATGATAAAAAGCTAAAATGCAGACAGGAGCTCTTGCTTCTGGGCATGCTCAGTTCAGGATCATAATGATGCCAGACACAAATACTTCTGGACAGACTCAGTTCAAACCCAGTTTTTCTAGGAATCTTAAAGAAAAACTTAAAGTAGTTTGGTGATCTTTGTAAATTTTTCCAAAAAGTTTTAGCAAAAACTTTGAAGGTGCAGGTAGGAATTTCCTCCTAAAGGAGCCTGTCCCCACTTAGTGGTGAACACTTTTATAAACACCCATCTGCAGGTTTCTGTGTAGACATACATTTACAAATAATTTGGATAAATAGCTAGGAGCAGGATTTTTGGATCAGACAATAAACCCATGTTTAGCTTTGTAAGAAGTCCTCCGACTTCTAAGTGACTGTCATGTAGGAATTTGGGAATATAGAGAAAGATAGACTGAGCCTCAAGACAGAGTGCCCAGGAAGTGTGGGAATGCAGGAAACACCCACAAATCACTGCAATGCCAACAAGCAGCTTGTGGACAACTCAGCCCGAGCCCTTAGCCTCCTCTTTGCCTCAGTAACATGGTATGTGGGCAGCACATAAACTGCAGGCAAAATCTCGTAACCTTGCCCAGATTCCACCTCTGGACCAGCCCCTTTACATATATTAATACCTCAGACCAAGAAGTTGTGCTCTCTCCCTGTCAAGATGGCCCAGTTTCTCCCTTGAATGTTTGCTCCTTGCTTTATTCCCAAAAATGTATCTCTCTCTTGAGCTAGTCTGCATTCTTCCTGCTTTCCTAAATAAATCTCCGCTTCTCTGGCTGGTGTGCTGAGATTCTTTTCCATCATAGACATCTAGAACCCTGCTTGTCCTGAACCAAAGTCTCTCCCTCTGGGACCTTTGCCCCATTTTGCATTCCCACCAGCAATGACTGAGAGTCCCTGCTGCTCCTCACCCTCATCAGCCTTGTGGTGTGATAGGTGTTTTGATTTTAGCAATGCTAATAGGTGTGTAGTCTGGGTCTCTGTTAAAGTTTTATTTTCTTTAAGTCCCTGAATTTAAGAACTGTTTTAAAAATTCCTTCCTGTCTTTTTTCTCCAACTACTGACTAATGAGGTGTACATCTCATTTTCTGCTTCTTCACATGTGAAATAAATTATTTTTCTTCCTGTATGCTGGTCTTCATGGCTGTTGAATTCTTGGATGTCTGGATTTTAAAATCTTCATTCCACATGTCCTCTTTTGTTCCTGCACAAATTTAAATTGTAGGTTTCTTAATTCATTCAAGAATATTTTATAAGTCTTCGGGTGGGTCTAGGGCCAGCCCTCTTTGTAGGATGTGATTCTTCTACTCTATCAAATGCCCCAGATGTCGAGCACAGTGCCTCCTCCCTGGAGGAGCTCAGAGGCCCCCAGCCCTGCGTGGGCTCCAGTTTAGATCATCCTTCCCCAGCAGATCTTGTCCCCACTGGTTGTTCCTTGGCCTGTTGGAATTCTGCCCTGTGTGCATTCAGAGCTTAGTGTTCGGTCCAAGATTCAAGAAGACTACTGTGCAAAAGTCTGGAGTTTTTCTTCTTAAGCACCTTCTTTCCAGCACCCTGTCCTCAAAGTTCCCATGCCTCCATCACCTTCATCTCTGTTTTTGTCACCCATCCAAAAGCATTATCTGTTAGCCAGCCTCACCCTACAGCAGAACTGCCTTGCCCAATGCTACGTCTGAAAGCAGTGATGTCATGTGATTGATCCAGTTTTATAGTTATTTGCTATGGGGAGGAAAGTCCAGCACCGTTCACCCTTCATGGACTGAAAGCAGATGTCCTGCTCAAGCTTTGCGGGCAGGATTACCGTTTTCCTCGTGACTTCTGCATTTCACACCAGCCATCTTATTTCATATCTGAGGCTCTTTCCTTTTCCCCCTTTATCAAAGACAACCCCAATAACATTTCAATACTTAATAATGCTTCAGTATAAAAACATTAATTAGCATTTTAAAATTAACATCAACTAGCGTAGACCGAGAACTCTCGCTGGAATTTTTATCCCCCACCCCATAGTGACAGTTGATGGTAGGAATTGCTCCTGTTACACTATTCCAAATGAGGAAGGGGAGGATCAGACTGGAGAAATGATCTGCTTAACCTGTAAGCTGTCAGGTCATGATTTTTTTTTTTTTTGTACTGTTATGGGACAGATAGATGCTATTGGTGGGACCACAAAATTAAGACAATAATTCTATAAAGTGGTAAAGTGGGCTCCTTGTGCTGACCTCCACATGCTTTGTTTTCCAAAAAAACAATTTACGTGCAGCTCTGGCTGGCTTAAGTGGACAGGGTATATCACATTCCTCAGCATACTTCCTGCTATCTGCAGGAGAAATGCAGGCCTGAAATAATGTCCAGAAGAGAAGCCCAAATTACCCTGAAGGAGAAGACCTTTGTGACCAGATTCTGAAACTCGAGAGATAAGGATACCTGACCGTAAAATCTGCAAGAATGCACAGGTAAGAATACAATTAGAACCTGTCAGCATGGGCCAAGGTGACCTAGAGTTGCCATGACAGTGAGGACTTGAAAGTCTGATGCCATCTTGATGTCAAAAGTCAAGAGCTAGACTTGGACCGGATTCTCTGGAAACTTCTCTGGGATCCCCAATAAAAATGAAGTGCAGGAGAAGTATATTGCCCCTTTCCTCTCTGAGAGGACCCACTCTCTCCCCTGAGAGTGCCCCCTTTCCCTTTTCCTATCACTTCAATAAACTTATTCCTGTTACTGAGTGAAACGTCTGAAATCTTTCTGACTTGACTGCAAGAATTGGGATTTGAAGGGGGTTTTGGCCCTGCCTCAGTTTCCTGGAAGCCGCCAGCACTCTAACAGTATCAGGAATCGAACCCAGAGGTGCTTAACCACTGAGCAACATCCCTAGCCACTTTTGAGTTTTTATTTTGAGATAGAGTCTTGCCAAGTTGCTTTGGGCCTAAGTATCTGAAGTTGGCCTTCAACTTGTGATGCTCCTGCCTCAGCCTCCAGAGTGGCTGGGAGGTCATGATTTTCTGACCAAAGCTCTCATGCTTAGATTTTTACTATTTCCTGCTGTCCTTGTCAGTGCTCAAATCCACTTCTCAGAACTTGAAGAAAGAGCGAAGAAGTTGAGAGCACCCCTGCCTCACCTGGCCCCACCCCACCTGCCTGCCACCTGGGCTAGAGCAGTAGGCTTTTAAACGTTTAATTTATTAGACTTCCAGGTAAAACATCTCAAAAGAGTTTCTGCAACAAAACAAGCAGATCTGTGGGGAACTGCTGTGCCCCAGGGGGCACTCATTTGCCCTTTAAAAGGCTAGTTTTCTCCAAAATGAGCAAGAAACTGCTAGAAGACGAAGAAGCTGTAGTTTCCTGCTTCCCCTCTGCGTGATGTTGCTGGAAGTGACTGCCGCAAGGTTGTTCTCCGTTTGCCCACATTTTCAGGACCTCAGCAACAAAGTCTGCACCATTAGAACAAACAAAACAACTCTACGAAACATTTTGTTGTTGTCAGTAGACATATGTAAGAAGGCTGGCCCAGTGTGGTTGGCGGCTTCTCAGATGGCCCCCAGTGACCCCGGCCTTCTGTCATTTGCGCTCTTGTGTGGGCCCCTCTTTGTGAGTGTGGGCTAGGCCTGGCGACTTGCTTCTAATAAGCAGAAGAAGGCAAAGGTGATGGGACGGCATTTTCAATATTAGGCTACAAAGAGCCCGTGGCTTCGGTCTTGGTGCCCTCTTCTGCTCTCTCACTCGCTTGGTCTGAGGGAAGCCAGCTGCCATAATAGGAACTCTCCCACAATGGGGCCCACGTGGTAATAAAGGATGCCTCTTGCCAAAAACCAGAGAGGACTGGAGGCTTGCCAGCAGCCATGGCAGTGAACTTAGAAGCACATCTTCTTCCAGTTTAGCCTTGTGATGATTGCAGCCCCTGCCGATATCCTGATTGCAGCCCTGTGGGACACGCAGCTATGCCATGCATGGCTTCCTGACCTTCAGAGACTGTGAGTAAGAAATGTCACCGAGCAGGTAAATCTTGGAGTGACTTGTTATTAACAACAGATAGCACACACAAATAGTATCTGATAAGAAGCGGATTCTTTGTTAGTGATAATTTTCCCAGTTCACTTCCTCCTTTTGTGTCCTGGTGACTTTTGCCACAGCCTGACTCTGTCCCGTAGGTTTGGTGCTGGTGCTGGACTCTGAACTAATCAGTCAGGATTCTCCGTTGCAAAGCTCTCTAGATTCCCCTTTCTTCTTGATAAATCTTTCCCTTGGGTGTGGTGGGAAGTAAGGCCACCATCCCAATTGCTCTCAGAGCAGCGAGTTCCAGTGCTCAGAATTCTGCCCCGCACAGTTGGAGTTCTGGGAAAGCGCAACTCACATTGTCGGGTACTTTTTGCGAAAGCTTTAGATACTTAAAACGGGTACTCTGCCACTTGAAGGAGGTCCCACATGGCTTCCTGTGCACACACATTAGGAGTGTGTGTTCTTTGTGTTTTTTTTCTTTCTTTCTTATTCTTTTCTTTTTCTTCTGTCTTTCATTCTCTGGCAGACTGTAAAGTTAAGTCCCCTCCCATGGGATCACTTTGAACTTTTATCTCTTCTGTAGGTTCTTAGCTTTCAGTTCCTCCCTCCCTTTTTCCCAGTTAGGAATCAACAGATCGAAAACTGAGAAGCCTGAATCCTCCAGGGTATTGTGCTTTGATAAAATGTCCATCCCTGGTGAGGCAGATGCTTGTGGAATTTCTGGGGTCTGTGGGCTGGAATGAATTTCATCTGATCTCCCTGAGAATTGAAGAAAGGCAAAGTCTTAGATCTAAAGAGAGATTACTGAGGACTGGTCCTCGACTTTTTTTTTTTTTTTTAACCTTGAAATTCCTGAAAAGACTTTTGTTTCCCCTGTTGGGGGAATCTCAAATTGGGGGGAAATCTTTACAAGGTATTTGCTGGCCTCTGGCATCTGTTCCAGAGGAGGTAAGGAGGAATTTTACTCTTTTAAAAGGTGTTTTATGTAACAAGAGCAAGGTTCAAGAATATGCTGCATTTGGACAGGATTGCTGGAGGGATAAGATCCATCCATTGATCCAGCAGGACTCAGAAACCCGCAGAGGCCAGCAGGCTGACAGATGTGTGCAGAAGCTTGGGGACAGGCAAGAGAGAAAGGGCAGGTTCTAGACACATGCACACATTTTGCATATGCATATACAATAGGTTTTTATCATAGTGTATATTTGCATATACTGACCAATCTAACAATTGAGACTGCAAGCCACATTTAGCCCTGTGACTTTTTTTCTGGCATCTTATACCAAATGCCATCAGAGCTCCTAAAAGAGGAACATCTGAGGTGTGGCATTTATGCTTCCCTCTCAGTCCAATTTGAACCCTTTTACTGGATCTTTGGTTGGATGCCATCTGACTGTACAATCTCATAGGGGCAGGGTCAGCGGTTGTCTTGTTCATCAATGTGTCCCTCATGCTCAGGACAATGTGTGGTTTGCCACAGGCACTCAATAAGTTGAATTTTTTTTAAATGGAAGTGCCCACTCTGCTTCATTTACAACGTGCAGGCTGTCTGTACAAACAGCTGGCTGATATCATTAAAAACAAAAAAAGGTGGGGCTTGAGCGATGGCTCAGCAGTTACGGCACCTGCCTGGCATGCATAAGTACACGAGTTCAAACCCCAGCATCCATGTACACAACTAAGTGTCAGAGCAACGAAAGCCATGTGAAAAACTCAATAAAAATTGATTTTCTCTATCTCTTTCTCTCACTGTCTTTTTCTTTTAAACAAACACACAAACAAACAAACAAAAGAGCCGAGACTCATTCCCATTCTGCTTTCCTTCCTCCCTATGCCAGGCTCTGCTATTCTACCTTCGAGCTCCTATGTGAAAGCAGAAATTAAAAATTAAAAATACAGTCAGTATAAAAGAAAATCAATGGGGAATAAAATAGAAGAAAAGATGGTGGACAGCAGCAGTGTGCTAATACTAGAGTTTTATAGACAGCTGTGCCCTTTCAGCTCAATTCGAACCCTGGCCCAGAAAGGGGGTAGCCAAAGGTCCAAGGGAGAGAGCTTGTGAATCTAGAGACCCAGATAGGCTCCTTCCCTGGCTGCAGTAGATCCAATTTCAAGTCTGTGGAGTAGGATGGGAGACACTTAAGTCGGTCCTGATCGAATTCCTGCCCTGGAGTGGGGACTGTATCCAAGTTCCAGGGACATAGCCCAAGGACTCTGAAGCTCAGTTCCTAAGCTGTGCCATCATTTTTAAGATCCTTCCTAGAGACCTCAGGTCTCTCCAGGTTTGAGAAGCCCTCCTAATCGCAGGGTCTCCAGCCACAATTCTTTGCATTTCTGATAATAAAAGCAAGCAAGGACATTGGTGTTCTGCATGTTGGCACAGGAGAGGTGGATCCATGTCCCACACAGGCTGCACTCAGTCATCGGCTGCCCTGTAAGAGGCTTTTGGCAAGGACGCGTGATCAGATCCCAGGAGTCATCAGCTGATTCTGCCACTGTGTCTGCACCCATCACCAGCAGCTCCCCGTCCCGACGGACCTGGTGTCTCCACCTCCTTCCTGTGTTGCCCACCTCCTTGCCTTCATGTCAGTGGGAGGGGCTGCTTCAGGGGGTGTTGGGAGCACAGGGGCTGGAGGCTCCCCCCTGCTATTGCTGCCCTCTCTTCCTCCTCCTCTTCAGAACCTATATCACTTCGGAGTGCCCAGGGACCAAGAGATGGGAGTGCAAGCCCTGCTCACCCCTCCCCTGCTCTACCTTTCCAACTTCCACTTGTTGCCCTTCTTCATTTGAAACCGCTTTTCCCTATCCCCAGGACCTGGCTGAGAGTCTGAAGCACCCCAGACCAGCTCTACTTCCTGGCCCCAACTTTTGGTTCTTTCGGTTCTTTGGAGGCAAAAAGAGATCCCCCTGGGAGAGCATCAGGGGAACCGGAGGGATGTATCAGGGAAGTGGGGGACAGTGGAATTGTCACTTTGGTCCTCTCAAATCAAAGAGAAAGTCCTTTTTTTTTTCTTAAACAAGATTTTATTTTTCATTATGGTTTTGCACGTTGAAGGGGTTTGTTGTTATACTTTCGTACATGCGCACATCTTGAGCTTCATCTTCTCCAGCAAGGTGGCACTGTCAGGAGCCTGCAGACAGTGAAGGCGGACCTTGGGTGGCTGGGCTGGGTGGGCCTGTGTGAGCCACCATCTCTTAGATGACTAGGCTTTCTGGGTGGGTGGAAGAACGGAGGGGGCAGATGCTCACCCAGCACCCTTTGATGTAGTCTCATCTGGCCGCTGGAGCTGGAGCTGGAGCTGGAGGCTGGCCAGCTGCTGTCCTCTCTGCTAGGGGATGTAACCGGCACGGGCCAAGACAGAACTGCAGGATTTGTTGAAGTTCTCCACTGTTCTCCCAAGTTGCTCTGGTGGCTGAGTCTCTGGCTCAGGGGTCGGAGGAGGCTCTGTCCCCTGCACACTGCACTCCCCAGTCTTCTCCATCCTCAACGAGTTTTTGTTAAGTGCGGAATAAACACAGCATTGCAGACCACGGTGAATAAGTAAGGGTGAACCCGGTGACAGTTTTTTAGAGAATTTACTCTAAAATGTTGCTGAGGCTCATGTTCAGTACATAGTATGGTGCATTTTTTTTTTTTTTTGAGAGAAGGACAGTGAGAGAGAGAGAGAGAGAGGGAATCAATTTTTATTGAGTTTTTTCACATGTTTTTCATAGCTCTGACACTTAGTTGTGTTCGTGGGTGCTGGGGATTGAACCTGTGTACTTACGTATGCTGGGCAAGCGCTGTAACCACCGAGCCCCTGCTCCAGCCCCTTATGGTGCATTCTTAACACAGACTTTTGGGAGAATAGACTTTCTTGGGTTAGAATGAGGAATAATTGTGCCTCTCCTTAAAAAAGAAAATATCACATTGCTTCAATTAGCAGAGTAGGTTTGCTTTCTGGGCTGGTTGCCGGGAAATTTGGAATGGTGCGTTTGTCCAGGGTCTTTGCAAATCCAGGAGACTTTGCAGGGTCTTTTGCATGGCTTGTCCTGCATTTCCTTTAGAAGTGCCCTTTGACACTAACTTGTAATATTTTGTATGTTATACTACTGTTGAAGCAGTTTTAGATTCCAGGGAGCAAGTATTTAAAAATAATGTCATAGGAAGGGAGCAAAAATTAGAAGAGTGGATGGGAAGGATCATGAGTGTGGTGAAAGAGAAGAACTCTCTGGAAAAGAAGGATGGGCAGGGCTGGGAGGATGAAGTTTGGATGATGAAACAAATGGCTGGGTGCCCTCCAGTGCTCTCAGAATCATCAGGAAGAGGTCTGTGGAGATCTGTTAGGCTTTGTCAATGTGGCGGGCACCGTACTGGCATCTCTGGGGGTGGGACTTATGGTCTGGAACTCTTTGAAGATGGGAGAGAAGCCAAAATCATGAGAATACCTTCAAGCCAGGTTTACACCTATGCTTGGCACTAATATTTGCCATTTGCTTGATCTGGGCCTCAGTTTCTATACCTGTAAAATGGGCCTGATAACAGTGGCCCTTGCTAAGGTTCTCTTGGAAGTTCAACAAAGTAGATAATGCAGTGTGTGATAAAATATCCAGCAGTAAAATTATAGTCATTGTTATCTCACTGAGGTCCCCAAGGAGTTTGGTCTCATCTTCAGTCATCTCAGGGCTAGGAAGGCGTGGCACTGGAGAAGGAGGTAGGGGTGAAATCTCAGTGTCTCTATAGTTGCCCTAATGCCTTTCTTAAAAGTCTTATTTTTTAAAAAATTGTTTATTTGGGGGGTACCAAGGATGGTAGCCAGGGGAGCTTAAGCGCTGAGCTACCTCCTCAACATTGTTATGTTTTATTTTGAGACAAGGTCTCGGTAAGTTGCCTAGGGCCTTGCTAAATTGCGGAGACGGGGTTTAAATTAGTGATCCTCCTGCCTCAGGCATGTGCCACTGAGCCAGGTCAAAGTCCCCTGTTCTTTTAACCCAAATGTGAGGGCCCTCCTTTGGTCTCCACTGCATGTACCCAGAACCTCTTGTCTGTAGACAAATCTCACAGAATTCAGCATCAGTAAATGTCACAAATAGAATTTCTAAAGCTTTGAAAAATAATGCAAGTATTTTATACTTTAGGCTTATTCTCAGGATGACCAAGGGAATACCCTGTACTGTGGGTTACACAGTAAAAATCTAAGAATCCATCCCACACATGTCGCTTTCCACGTTTCTCTTTATTGCTCTGGCAAATCGCCTCACTCCTATTTCCCTCTCTCTCCATAAAATGATTTTTTTCTTCTTTCCATCTCAGCCTATTATTTTCTTCCATTTTCCCTCTTTCTCCTGGGCTTCTCTTATATCTGTCAGCTTTTATTTTGAGTAGAGATCATGAAATTTTTTTCTGTAAAGGGCCAGAGAGCAAATACTTTAGGTTGTGGGCTATATGTTCTCTGTCACAGCTACTCCACTTTGCCCTTGGAACAAGAAAGCATCCCCAGTCCTTAGGTAAATGGATGGGTGCAGCTCTGTTTCCAAAAAACTTTATTTACAAAATCAGGAAGCGGACAGGATTCGGCCTACAGGCTGTAATTTGCTGACTCCCGACTTCAGGCAGTTTGGGAATTCTTCTATCCTCACCAACTGATTTTTCTTTTTATTGCACGCTCAGCAAAACCAAGGCTTCTGTTGTGGATATACCTGTTTCTGGAGGAACAGAAAGATAAAAAGGGTGGTATAAATAGCTGTTAATATTTTCTCCATCTTATGTTGAATACACAGGTCAGCTGACTCTTGGCCACACTGCCCATATAGCACACATGTCAGGGACAACCAAGCCCTGGAGCTAGTGTGGCTGGTCTTCTCAGGTGTGAGTGTGTGTGTGGGGTATGGACAGAGCTTTCTTGGCCAACAATGGTAAAAGCTGAAGTTCAATTTTTTTTTCCAACTTTCACTTTCTCATTGGATTTTGGGAAGATCCTCTCATCAACTTGCATAATGGGAAAATTACTGGACCAAAGCCAGGGGATCTGATCGCTATTTTGTTTGTATTCCTGCTTTTGTATTTGACCTTGGCAAACACAAGGACTATCTATCCTCTGATTTAGATCTCTCATGTATTAAACTAGAATCTTTGGTCACTGGATTTTCAGCAATTGTTTCTTTATTTTGGTACTGGGGATTGAACCAAGGGGAGATTTACCACTGAGCAACATTCCTAGCTCTTTTTATTTTTTTTTACTTTGAGGAGGCTGGCCTCAAACTTGTGATACTCCTTCCTTGGCCCCTGGAGACTCTGGGATCGTAGGTGTGCATCAGTGCACCCAGCTCAGCAATTATTTCTTATTTAGATGAAATTCTACCTGAAGCTCAGGTGTATGTGAGTTGCCATGGGGCTGAGGAATCAGAGGACTGTCCAATGTGCCTTTGTCCTGACATCTAACCCCACCAGAGGGGATTCTGAAATATCTCTGCTGGAGCTCCAGGTGTCTACACAGCATAGACGGAAGATCTCTGGACTCCATGATTCTTTTCTGTGTTCTATCTTCTGTCATCTACTAGGTATCCTAAACACCTCCACACCCCCTAAATTTTTTATGTTCCTTCAAAATCGCAGGGATTTTAATAAATTTGTTCTCATTCCCTCATCTCCTTTTCCTAATTGCCTTCCCACTCTTTCGATCTTCAATCCTACCTCCCAGAACCTGATTATCCTACTCCAAATAGCCACTTCTAGGGTTCACATACCTAATTGACTTCTTATAGAAAACTTGGCAAAGGCTACTGATTCCATAAGAATCTCAAGTCACAGCTTTCGGTTATCCTGTTCCAATTAACCTTTCTTCCTACATCTAAGAATGTAGAGGATCTGCATTTGTGTTAGCAAAAGTCAGCGCGGTTCTGGCTTGGTCCCCTGTGGAAAGGTATTTAACTCATCCTCCGTGCCCGAAACCAGCACGATGTGCCTGTTCAGTGATGGAACTTGCTCTTTGTGGAGGAGGCCACAATAATACTGAGATCATGTTCTTTAAGTTTTCTTTTCTTTTTCTTATTTTTGGTGGATTAAAAAAGAGAATCTTGGGCTGGTGCGCTAGCTCAGCAAAAGAGCACTTGCCGGGCATGCACCAGGACCCAGGTTTGAAACCCAGCACCACATACACAACTAAGTGTTGGAAAAACAAAAATCAGATGAAAAAAATTAAATTTGACTCTCTCTTTCATTATGTACTCATACGTGTAGTGACATACAACCTAAGGCATTCCTAGAGATGTATTGGGAAGGAGGGGGGGAGGGATTAGGATGGGAAATTAGAGGGAGTCTAGGGGGTAAATCTAATTTTCAGAATATATATATCATATTGTTTCATTGGAAGCATTTTTGATTGTTCAGCAACTAAATTTCTCAATAAAAATATCTTTATAGGTGAAGATATTCAGGAGAAGAAAAAAAATAGGATTCTACACATGGAAGGGAGCTTGGGGATACTAGCAGCTGGGTGATTTTCCAGTGAGACATCAGTGGTAAAATGTTGGAAAGGCATGAATACCCCAGATCCACACCACATAAGGACTCTTTTTTTTTTTTTTTTTGTATGATTTTGCATTAACAAACTCTATTTTTTCATTCTGGATGGGTGACAATCCTAGTTATATCCAAACGGCACTCCTCTTCTACCCGCATGGGCCCTGCCTGGCCTGGGACCGAGAGGAACAGCTGTTCCAGGGAACCATGGTGGAGCCCTGTGAGCCTGCCGGATCTGACAATGAACACTGGGATTCAAAGACAGGCAGAGACAATGATTTAGAAAGAAAAGCAAGAAAAATTACAATTAGCTGCAGGTTGCTAAATCTTTATTAGCCCCCTGCTGTGAGAAGGTTCTGGCGCCAATTGAGATTACCCAAAGATAACGTTTAAAAGCCATTTTAACTAAATGAGCAACCATGGAAAACCTTCACTCGGATTATATTTTTATCTGCACCTTCCCCTGAACAATTTCTGTCAGGGAATCCCATGAACATGCCTGGTTCAAAGAGACTTTTTTGGAGTGAGTGAAGACATTTTTAGGAAGACATCAAACATTTAATGCCGGCTGTGTGAATGAATGATTTTTTTTTTTTTTTTTGCGTATTGGGATTTAATGTGGGGTCTTGCATATGCTAGACAAGTGCTCTATCAGTGAGCTATATCCTCAGCCCTTTTATTTTTTTTTTTTGAGATGGGGTCTCACTGAACTGCCCAGTCTGGCCTCGAACTGAACTTGTGATCCTCCTGCCTCAGCTTCCAGGTCACTGGGATAATAGGTATGTACCACCACATCCACTTTGAATGAATGATTTTTCATTTTTAATTGTTTTCTCTAAACGAGGTGACTCTGTTGGTTTATATCTATGGTCATAACATAATCATTAGTAATGTCCCTGTTTACTCTCAAAAGTGGTTCAGGCTGACAATAAATTATGTGATCACTCTACATCAACTGTAAAGAAAAAAATTTCTAATCTCCTCAAAGGTGTAGGAATGATGATGTAGCCAAATCCCTTTCATATGGGATGTTCCAAAATTTGGAATGAAAGATTTCAAACTATGGAGTATTTTGCTTTTGTTTGTTTGGATACTAGGGATTGAACCCAGGGATGTTTTACTCCTGAGATATACTCCTATCCCTTTTTATTTTATTTTGAGACAGGGCCTTGCTAAGTTGCCCAGGCTGGCCTGGAACTTGTGATCCTCCTGCCTCAGCCTCCTGAGTAGCTGGAATTGCATGTGTGTGCTACAGTGCCCAGCTGGGGCATTTCTTTAAAAACATGTATATGTCACAACTTCTAGAAGACATCTTGATTTAACTTGCTAAAATCTTAAATTCCTTATTTACAGTATTAGGCACACTGCAGATTATTAACAATGCTATCTTTTCCAAGAATTACACCTGTGTTGATTTTTTAAATCTACTATTTGGTGGTCCATTTTTGCCACATTGAGTAATGGGTTTAGGGCTTGTCTCTATCCCTGGTTCTGCACCCTGTTCCTCCCCACCCCGCTGCCTATAAAGGGAAGGGCTGAAAGAAGTTTCCCAAGTTGAGCAGGGGATTTACCTATTGCCCTTAAGATTCCTCCCATACTCTGAGTCTACACCATATCAAAACTGACGGTTACTAAATATATATATGAAGACTAGCATGATCTTTTCAGTTCTATCTTTCCTCTATCGGCTGAGTCATGTTTCACCTCTGACTTTTACCATTAGCTAGTTATGTGGTCATAATCAGGTTACTCAAACTTTCTGAGCTTATTTATCCATGTGTAAGAGGAGGTGCTTGTGCCCACCTCCTCTCCCCTGGAATATGGAGTGAGGCTTAGGTCAAGGGGCGTCTGCAGGAGGTCGCACCTCTGCGCTGGTGGAAAGCGGTTTGTCATCCTGCTGTTGTACCAGGGTGACGTACTGTCACTGTAAGTATGCGTTCAAGAACCTTGCCTTTCTCTTCCCAGCACAAGACTCACCATTGGCCAGTCGGACTCTTTCGGTTCTAGAACTTTAAACTATATCCCCATCTATTTTTTGACTAAAAAAGCAAAATTCGTTTTGCTCCTGAGTGATGGAACTGGGACAGTCAAGCCAGATCGGCTCTGACCTGTGAACTTCAAATTAATTAATTCCCTCATTGAGCACATGTTTATTGATGTCACCATGTCAGCCGCTGTATGCTAGGTCCTTCACATACTTTTCTTATTTAATCCTCATTGCATATGAGGTTGGGTCTTGCTGCTTGCTTTGCAGATGAATGCCTGGAGCTCCTGGAATTTAACCAAAGTGCCCAAGACTGAACAGTTAGCATGTTGGAAAGCTGATATTTGAGCTCATATCTGTCAGACACCAGTGCCTACATTTTCTTTGCTATGGCATTTGGCCTCCCTGCTTGAGGAAGAACAACTGGAAGCATATTCACTGAGGTTTTCAGAGGGTGACTGTGGCTTTGTCCTTTCATCAATGTGTCTGTGGCAGTAATGGAAAGTTCTAGGTGTGGAGGATATGAAGGCATCTATTGGTTTTATCTGTCCAGCATGCCTTGCTCCTCCCCCTCTTTAACAATAACAACAGCATAATTATGGCAGATTGCTTTCTTTGGAAAGGGCACCCTATTGACCCATTCCTTGTAATTCTTGTGGTGTTGGCAGTAACAGAACCAGTTTTTCTTGCCAGGGAGATTCTCCTCTGATTCTAACAGAGTCAATCAGAACACCGATCGTTTCCCCTGGCCATAAGAGCTTGGTCCAAGGGGTGGGCACAGGATCCAAATCAGCCAATCAATTTCTTCTTTGAATTTTTTTTAAATCAAGTTTTATTGAATTTTTCACATAGTTTTCGTTGCTCTGACACAGTTGTGTACATGGTGCTGGGGTTTGAACCCGCGTACTCACACATGCTGGGCAAGCGCCGTAACCACTGAGCCATTGCTCCAGCTCCTCTTCCTTGAGTTTTACATCCATTGGAGAAGGAAGAGAGTTTCTTTTCTGCCCATGGATGCTAAATATGGATGCTGGATGAAGCCATTCTCCCTGCCAGATGGGTGGAGTCATGGACAGGTAGAGCAAATGGGACCGAGCAGTAGAAGAAAGCTGACGAGTCGAAATGCCTCGACTGCTCTAGCAATACTAATTTTGGTTAGGTGTACCAATAAACCACTCATCATTCTTATCTTTTCAGTATGTGGGGCTTGTCCCTTTCATTTGCAACTAATGCAGCATGCTTCCTGGTATGTGTTTGCAGAAGCCCAGGAGCTGGGAAGTGATTTCTTTTATCCTGGAGAGATTAGAGGGGCAGAGCTGGAATATGGTTACGGTCAGGTGTTGCTTTGGCACTACCCCTCCGTGGTAATTAGACCTCTACTCATTCTCTGGTTCCTCTAGGTATTAATGCATCCACACAGCCCCTGAGCACCGGCCTTGGTGCAATATCTGAGCAGAGCTCAGGTTGATGGTGGCTGACACTCATGGTCCCTCACTGCCTGGAGCCCTCTTTCCTTGGAGCCTCCCCAGCCCTGCTTTCAGCAGACCGTGTTTACATTTTAGAACCAACTACTTGGGGGTGCTGAGTTATTTACCAACTCTTTTTACCCTAGCATCCAGAGGCTTAATGTTAGACTTTGTTTCTGAGGCCTGGGGTCAGAGCTCTTTCTGGGAGACTTCCTTTATCTCTTTTTTTTTTCCTCTTCCTTGCCCCTAGCACATAATTGATTCATTACAAATTCTTTGCCAAAATTATCCTTTGGGAAATGTTTGAGCTGACCTTGGAGTTCTTTTGAATGTATTCATCTCTGTTCAGTTGAATTTAAACTTACCTATGAGTCCTGATGGCTCTTGAGGAAGAAGGTGGCACCCTCTTCTGAGAACAGAGGGGTACAGAGGGCCTTGATGTGGTCACAGCACCTGGTGACTGTGTCTGCTGGCCCTGTCTTCCATTACAGAGGTACCCCCAATCCATGCCTCCCTCAACCCTCCTGCCATCACACTGGGCTGGAGCTCCCCACTCTTCTTCCTGCTCCCTCACCCCCTCTGCCCCTGGTGGCCATGGCTCCAGGGTGAACTTCCTGTAAGATATTTCTTCCAACCAATGCATCCCTTTCAATTGTTCACCTCCCCAGCCCCTCCTGCTGGTCAAATGCCTGGGACTGTGCTTCAGGTTGGGGATCTGGTACAGAGAGCTGATGAGCCCAGGGCTGGGGACCCTGGGTGGGGGTTGTTGGAATATCAATTCTAGGCAAAGCAAAGGACTTCAGTTGGGACAGTGGTGGTGGGAACACAAGAGGATAGGGACTGCTTGAAGGATTTAAAGAGTGAATGGGGTAGAACAGAGGAGGAGCACGCACAGAATCACATGCTTAATGGCTGAGCTGGGCTGGAGCAGGAACCCTCCTGCTCATCAGTTCCATGGGCTTGTTTCCCAGAACCCTGTCTGCCTCATGCTCCCTCCCTAGCAAGCCATTTCCAATGTGACAGCTTGAAACAGGGTCCCCCCTTGCATGCGCGCACGTGGCCTTCACCAGCAGAATAATTTGCCTAATGATGTCTTGTCTTCCCCTTGGGAGGCAGGCTGGTCCTGCTCACCATGGCATCCCCAGGAAAATGGTTGCAAGGACATATTAGGTTCTCAAACAAGTTTGTGGGACGATGGAGGGAGGAAAGGCTTACTCTGTAGATTGCCACTCCTCTTCATGAGTGCTCTGCTCTGGTTGCTGCTCTGTCCCCATCGGGACTCCATGGCAAGCAGCAAGGCTGACTGTACCCCCTGCAGCTCACGCACATTTGACTCAGCCAGCCTCATTTTACTCAACACAAAAATGCAAATGAGAAATCCTGATGTGAACTTCAGGGAGGATACCTGGGAACTGGAGAAGCCACGTGAGTGATGGCTCGTGTGCCTGTGGAAGCCAAACTCATCAGCTCCAGTTCTCAGCAACAAAGGGTCTCCGGAAAGACTCCAGTTCACACCCTGTCCCCATCAGATGTCTACCTCAGTGTTCACTACTAACGGTTATTGCTATTTTTAAGTTGGGGTTTTCGGATAACAATTAAATGCCTGCATTTCCTCCAAGGGGTTGTATTCTGAACTGTGAGGATATCCTGAAATTTCAGAGTAACTGGGGCACCTGAGAACACGTAGGGAGTGAGTAAGGAAGACAGAGCCCCCGAACAGTCCAGGAAACGCTGCAGGGAGAGAGAAAGCAAGAGGACCAGTTGAGTTCTCAACGCAAATCTGGCCTTTTAAATTTCTTATCTATTCCTCCTCCTCCTCCTCCTCCTCGACATCATCGTCATCATCATCATCTTCATAGGTTGGGAGAATCCTATTAAAATATGCTTACTGAGTGCCTGCTGTAGCCAGGCACTGTGCTGGGATGTAGGGTCAAAGCAGAAAATAATATATAGTCATTTTTTGCATGGCGTGGTGAAGCTGTCTGCCCTGCATAGGGGGGTCAGATGTTAGCTGTGCAGACAGGAGTGGTGGGGGTGGCTTCTGGATTCTTTACATTGAATGTCCAGGAAAGAGATCTTTGGAGAGGTATAGTTTAAGTGGAGAGCCAAAAACTGCACTTTACAGAGAAGGAAAGAGCACCCCAACAGAAAGGCCTGCAATGAATTGGTCCTGGGGTGGAAATGCGCTTTGTGGACTCAAGGAAGGCGGCAGAGTTGGGGGAGGAAGAGTGAGCTGGGGGACTCTGGCACCAGGCCAGGGTGAGCAGGTTAGCAGGAGCACTTGTGCTGAGTGAGTAGTCACAGTAGAAGGTTGGACAATCAGGGGATGCTGAAGGAATGCAGAGGTGACGTGGCCTGACTGGAGTTTTACAGAGTCACCTTCTTGCTGAGTGGAGAAGAAATATGATGAGGAGCGAGACGTAGGGAGGAGGCTGCTGCAGAGATCCAGGCAGAGATGAGGCTCGGTGGGGAATGCAGAAGGCAGTGAAGAGGAAGGGGGGAAGGGATGATTTTTGGAGCTCCTCGTCCTGTTGTTGGCTGGCCCTGGAATCGGGTCCTCAGTTTCCCCGTCTGTTAAGTGAAAGCTACTTTTGAATGCCCTCTTAGCTCTGCGTGTCCTGAGGGTTTGTCGATTCTGGTCTTGCCAGCTCTTGCAAGGTCTGTGTCTGCTTACTTTTTCTGTCAAGGCTGAGAAACCCTTGCTGGAAAGAATTTATAAATATGTTTCAACTTATGGCTTCAAGATACATTTTCCAACTTTCTGAAGTTCTGTTAATATTTTAAGTGCGTGACTGTCTTGTGTCCCTGCTTCTTGGTGGGAGGTGGTGGGTGAGGGTGTTACATTATTAATAAAATATGAATACATTAGAGCATTTATTTTAATGTAACTTATGTGGGAAACATGATCTTTTGTGGAACTTTCTGGCAAGCCAGTAGAAACGCATGTTTGCCCCAAACCTCGGAAAGCCCTTGATCAAGTGGAGGCCTTTGTTTCCAACAAAGCCCTTGACCCCTGGTGGTTTTGGTTCTGTTTACTCTTGGCAAATGTTTCGGGTTCAAAGGGAGAAGCTTTAAAAGCTGCACCGGGTAAGTCTATAAAATCTTAACGCATCTTTGACATCAAATAGCTCTTTCAAAGCAGTGATTTGATGAAGTAAATAGGAATGCAACACAAAGCATATGGAACACATTTCCCATAACTGCTCTGTACTTGGATAACAAAGGAGAAAAGTTCTTGGCAAAAGGAGTTTGGGATTTTAATGACCCTTAAATATTTGGTTGAGTGGCCAGATGTGTTTTACCAGGCTGAAAACCTTGGAGGATTGGCCCTGCCTTTCTCTTTGGCAAAACATAAGCTAACATGATGTTTCTGTTTGTGAAAAGATGTTTGTGCTTCATTGCAGAAAGCTTAATTCACCATGATTTCCTTAATTATCTACCCCTCCCCCAAGCTGGCAGAACTCCCAGCATGCCTCAGAACATCAGTTCTGATCTGAGACACTGAGCGGTTTAAGAGGATGCCTCAAAACCTTCCTTAATTATTTGAAATTGGGATCAAAGGATTGAAACACTGATCAGAGTATGTTTTGTTGTTCGACAGGGGCAGGGCAAGGGATTTAGACTTCCTGGCTGGAATGGTGGGGCCCTCACTGGCTGGATGGGTTGAGTGAGCCCTAGGATTGGTTAAGATAGGGTGGGACAACACCACGTCTGAGTTGTCAATATGTCACGTTCTGGTTCTGAAAGTGAATGTGTCCACCTATTCCTAAAATACAGACACAGACATGTGCTTGCCACCTCTCATGGTTGCCTTTAAAGTGCATGCCTGATTTCTTCATGAGTCTTCCTGGTCCTTGAGACCTCTGTGGGTGAGTGGGCAGAGTGGTTTCCAACTATAGATAACCTGGAAATTAGTTTATCTAACTTGGGTACATTTTAGGTGCACTGTGCACTCCAGTAATCTTGCCACTAAGGGACATAAACTTGCAATTTCAGATGGAAGAGACCTTTGAAATGATGGAGCCCAGCATCCCCATTTCAAATACAAGGAAACTAAGGCCAAGAGAGAGGAAGTGATTTGCCCAGGACCACATATGCTGTGTCACTGTCAGGACCAAGATTAAACTTTACCTGATTCATCAGCAGTTGGGCCCCACATGCCTGTTGCTTCCAAAAATAAAAGGTGCCTGCCCGGGATGAAGATTTCCACAGAAGATTTCCACAGATGTTCAAGGTCGTGCACTGTGGGAGGCACTGGGCCAATGGGAAGCGAGCCGTGGCACAGCCAGTGCTGAGCTGGTGTGCTATGCTGCTTACTCTTCCGTTAAAAACACACAAAAGCATTGAGAGGAGAAGAAACTGAGGGTTGAAGAAGGTCGCTGACAGCTGCATGTGGCAGAGCCAGACTCAGGGTGGCTCTGAGGCCTTTGCTCTCCTGTGATGGCAGCACTGACCCATGCTTAGCTGCTGCAGGGGCTCAGTCTGCTTGGCTACTCTATCCTAATTGATGGGTGACTTATGAACAGGGACACTTATTTCTCCCAGTTCTGGAGGCTGAAGGCATGGTTGAGTGCGGCTGCTTTTTGGTGCATAGATGGATAACTTCTCCCTGTGTTCTTGTGGTAGAAGGGGCAGGGATCTCTCTGGGGCCTCTTTCTTAGTGAGGGCACTAATCTGGTTCATGAGCATTCTGTCCTTGTTATGGTTTAGACACTGTGTGTCCCTGAAGAGTTCATGCGTGAGACAATGCAAGAGGTGAAATGACTGGGTTCTGAGAGGCTTAACATGACTGGAGCGTTAGTCCCCTAGTCAGGATTGACTGGGCGGTAGCTGCAGGCAGGTAAGGTGTGGCTGGAGGAGGTGGGCCTTTGGCGCGTGCCACTGAGGCATATAATTGGTGCTTGTTGAGCAGAGCTCTGTCTCTGCTTCCTGGCCTTGTCCTGAGCTGCTTTCCTCTGCCACACTCCTCTGCCACACTCCTCCGCCATGATTTTGTGCCTCTTCTTGATACCTGAACAGCGGAGCTGGCCATCTGTGGACTGAGACCTCTGAAACCGTGAGCTTCAGAATAAACTTTTCTTCCTCTAAAATTGTTCTTGTTAGGTCTTTTGGTCATATAGCAGCAAAGAAAAAGGTGACTATTATAGCTCTCATGATCTAATCACCTCCCAATGGCCTCTCCTCCCATTACCATCACCTGGGTGGGTAGGATGTCAACCTGTGAATGTCGGAGGTGGGGGTCCGATGCAGACCTTGAGACCACAGCAGGGGAATCTGGAGACATGTTGGCAGCTTGGGGCAGTCTCTCTGCTGGGGCTGGGGGTTGGATCTTGGTCTCCTTACCTTTTGTCGCCCTGGAGGAGACTCTACATGACCCTCTCAGAGGGAGTGTATTTTTCATTCCCTGTCAATAGATGGATATAGATGAAAATCTATGAGCTCCATGGACATGGAGGGCAAGTGCAAAACAGCCCAGATCAAAACCACAAGAGTACTTCCTTATTTTAAAAAATTAAATGCCATTCTGCTTAAAGCAAAACAAAAAGCAAAAAGCATCAAACCCCACCTCCAAACGGTCACTGAATCTTAACTTTCTCTGCTGTGCGGTGCACAGAGTTGAGGGTAGGACAGGAGACTGTCCCCGAAAGAGAAAGATGCATAGCCTTCCACAGAACCTTCCAAGCTCTCCTGGGTTGCTTCACTTCCCTTGACCCTTCTTTGGCCAGCTATGATGGGTGTTTCCACTGTCTAATGGCCTAGTCCATCACCCTGGCCACCTAGTCACACTCCCCTGGATGTGCAGCAGGCATCACAGATGCATCGGGGACAGGGCATCATGAAGGGAAGGAGCTCCTGCCAGTGTGATGATGTGAGAGGCTGAGAAACGAGGGGTGAGCTGAGTGAGAACAGGAAGGGTCAGGAGAATGCAGTGCTGGTGTCCTGCCACCCAGGAAGGGCCTGGTTTTCTTTTCCTGTGTTGTCACAGAAAATCACTCACCCTGATGGGCTCCTGTGGGTTTCTGAACAGTTTCCAGGTTTCTTTTCCTTAGTCCAGAGGCTGCGAAGTCCTAACTTCCAGCAGCAACCCAAGAGTCGGGGAAAGAAGCTGTTCTAGGGGCTCAGGGTTCTAGTCCAGCCAGTTCCTTCCTGGCTCCACCCTCAGGTGGCTCCGGCTCTGATGATGTGGGCTCCAGAGAGAACTGGGCTGCAACCAAGCAGGTTAATTAAATGTTGGGATTATAGAGCCCAGATCTTCACAGGAAGTAGATTTATTGTACCTCATTACCAGATTTTATACACTCCACTTGGGTGAGACGGATGCTCTGCGTTGTAAAAGAAAGCTGGATTTTATGGTCTAAAAGCTGATATTAAGAGAGAAACATTCAAAATGACAACAGTGAGAGCTGGCGTAGTATTTGCAGCAGGCTCCTGATGAGATGCTAAAGCCAGGCAGAAGCCAAAACATCCCAAATACCCTCTGGGCATATCGTGGGCGCAGGGAGCCAACCTGAGTCTAGTCTGAATCACGTCAGGCTTCTGCTGCTCTCCAGGCCTGTGGACATCCTGTCCCACTTCTTCGGAGACATGTCCCTCTGTTTTTCACGGGACCCACTCCTGAGTTCTTCACCATGTTTAGGATGAGTTGTAGTACTTTAACATGCACTGTGTGTGTGTGTGTGTGTGTGCGCGCACAGGCATAATGAGGGGGCTCCGAACACACCATCCCACAATATGACACCTTGTTCTTTGAGGACACAGCAGAGGCAGGAAGGCTGCTTTTGACATTTCCTTGCCCCCGACCCTTCTTCTCTGAAGCAAATCTGGAAAGAACTCTCCGACCTTCTCTCAAAAGTAAGACCCTCACATGAAAGGCACGGGGAGGAAGGGGATGTCCTCTGCAGACACAAGGACACGGGAGAACCTGAGCAAAGAAGTTTCCCCAGTTTATGACCAGCACATCGGGCCTCTTTGTCCAATCCCACCCTTCCACCCTACTCCTGACCAACTTCTCTGCTTCTTTAAGCCTTCCACTCCTGTGTCACTTAAAACTTAGATTAAACACATTTTTAAGCTTTTCTTTTGTTCATCTGTTTGTTGTTAGGAGATCCTCAGCCACGAACCTGAGAAGGGTAAGAAAAAGATTCTTTGCCTTTGCAGTACATGTGTGTCTGTGTAGGTAGGGATGTGCATGCATGATGTATGTAAGTGTGCATATGTTATAATTAGGTGGGCAGCTAGTGTGTGCACATATGTGCCTGTGGGTGCATTCATGCGCACGCATGTGTGTGTAGGCAGGTGTGTAGAGCATGTGTATCAGTGTAGGCAGGTGTGTGTGCTGTAGATAGGTAGGTGTGTATGTGTACATATAGATGGTGTACATAGGAGGTCAGTGTAAAACATAAACAGAATTTCAATTTTTATTAAAGGGATAGATGAAAATGCCAAGTAGTTCCAGTACGATGCTGATGAGAAGCATCAGACTCTGCCCAGGTTCTTACCCCCTCCTGGGTCTTGTTCCCCAGAGGCCACAGCACTCAGCTCTTAGTTCTCCTTTTTTACATTCACCTTTGGATTTCCAGCAATCACACATGCGCCACTCTTTTATATTTGCTCTGAAGTAGTCACTGTGGGAGATGGAGGTTCAGCTCTTCCAGCAGCCCAGCCCCCACGCGTATCCCCTCTCCCTCCTCCCAATGCCTACCACTCCTGTGGTTAAATAGCCCTTCGGTGTTGTTGTCACGATCACGTCAATATCATTCACAGTTGAGATGTACAGTGAGTGTCTCATGATTACATTTTCTTTCTTGCCCAACTATGTGTTCAGTCCAGAGATAACGTAATTTGAAGGGTTTCTTTCCAGACCTGTGTGTTTCTGTGTGTCTATTACTAGTCTATCCCTAGTCTTTGCCTACCTGGTGCAGAGTCTGATGCTTTTCATTAGGATCCTACTGGAACTACTTGACATTTTAGTCTATCCCTTTGACAAAAATTGAAATTTTGCTTATGTTTTGCACTGACCTCCCATACACACCATCTATATGTTCACGTACACACCTGCTTGTCTACAGCACACACAGCAGGTCATTTCCTAGCTCTGGGCACTTGCTGCTCTGCTGTTCTAGGTTGCATTCAGGGCTGTAGCTGGTTCTCGACCTGGCACTTCCTGTACTGTTGGCCAGGGGGTAACCCACAACCCACTCTTTCTTGTGTCCCATCATTTTCCTCTTTTCCAGTTTATTCCTCATTAGACAGATGTTTCCATCTAAACCTGCATGGATATACATTTTTAAAGACCATGCAAGTCTTAGGCATGTCTAAGGTCCTGTTTTCTACCTGAACACTGGATTGATGATTAGCTAGGTATAATCTGGGCTGCAAGTGTGTGTGTGCGCGCACGCGTGCGTGTGTTTTTATTTTTTTTTGCAACGGGGAGGGGCTTCAGAAGTTTGACTTGTCTTCTAGGTTCCAACAGGCTGTTGATGACAATTTAATTACTGATCTTTTGTATATGATCCACTTTTTTGGTTCAGTGTTCAGTATTTTTCTGTTTCTCTCCCTGTGACTGTGATATTTCACAGCAGTGTGGCATCGTATTGATCTTTTTTCTTGTCATTGAGCTGAGCTTTCAATGAACTCTTTCAATATGGAAATGCATGCCACAAGGGGGAATTTTTAGTTCTTCAATAGTGTTTTTTTCTATTTTTACTTTCTAGAACATATAACATTCAAATTTTGTATTCATGCATAGATCCTCTCATCTTCTTACATTTCTTTCCATTTCCTATCCTTTTGTTCTGTTAGAAAAATTTATTTATTTATATTTTGAACAAAGTAAATGTTCTGTTTTGTAGATTTAATGTTTTCTGACTTCTCCAAGAATATTAAAATTGTGAATGATTTTTCTTTTTTTGCATTTGCATCTTTTTTTTTAAAATCATTTCTGTTTGCTTTGTTCTGATGGGCTGTCCTCAAATTCTCAATTGTTCACACACCTGTTTGGGGAAAATATCAAACTTATGATCAGGGCTATTTAGTGTGGTTGGGCAGAGCCTGTCAGCCGAGGGCTTTGAGGTCCAGGTCCAGAGATGGAGATGTGAATTGCAATGTCTTTGCCCCCTTCCTGCAGCTCAGATGTCAGTTCCCATAGGTCTTTCCCTTGGGCTGGTCAGTTTGCCCAGGGAGTCTCTGCCTGGGGAGTCAGCTGGTCTATACATGGTCCTAGAATCTCCTTGTTTAGATGCTAACTTTTAACTTGTCCCTCCTGTTTTTGGTATGGTGCGTTACCAAGGCCCTAAATTATTCCTGCTGACCATGAGTCCTGAGTCCCTCTGATTCCCTGTCCTCAGAAAGCAACAATACCTGAATCTTCTACCAGGCCGGGGAAAGGGCAGCCACCCACCTGCATTGAGAGAAGAGGAGCTGGGCCTTAGGGACTCCTCACCTATTTTCGACCAGTCCTCACTCTTCCATTCTCTTCTGTGCACCGTCTTCAGAGTTCCCTACTCTTGAGCCTATCCAACCTTCTGTGGTCACATCAAATATGTCCTATGTGTTCCCTTTAATTCTCATGGCACTCCCTGTCTCTTGAACCCTTGGCCGCTTACTCAGCCTAAGTTGTGCTGACAGGAACCCAGCACTTGCATGCCCTACCTCCTAGTGTCACTTTCCCACTATACGAGGTTCTGCTACCCCCAGCTGGCCTCTGGAGGGATTTGGCCTAGGAAAAGAAATGGGTTTCAGTAAAAAAATTGCACCAACTTCCTCCAGACTTTCTCTGCTCCGTTGTGTGATTGTAAGCTGAATCTGCTGCAAAATGTCAGATGGGTAGGGACTCAAGGACGCCCAGTTCCCTGGATCCTCCTCAAGTCCCCTCAACGCTCTTTCATTTGACATATCATTGAGGGTGCAAATGACTTAAGGATTATTTGTTTGTTTCTTTTTCTTTTGCAAGATTTCATAAGAAAAGTAGGAGAAGCTGGAGAAAAAAGTGCTCTGGGCGCCATTCTTGTTTTTGAGATTAAAGGCGACTTGCTACAGAAATGCAGCTGGTGATGGTCAACAGCACATTCAGGTTCCAAGAACCACGTTTTCTTGCCTCATTGTGACATCAGGTCTAGAGGACAGGACCTTTGCCAGACAGAATGCCTGCCACTTCGCCACATGTGCTCCTGATCCTTTTCCCATTCTTATTTGGTGTGATAAAGGGTAAAGTCCTCATCTTGCTGATCTCTAACCCCAGCTCCCAGAAAATGTGTTTGGAGTAAAAAATATTTGTGGAACTGTATGCCTCTCAGACCCCCACCCCAACAGGGACTTGTGCACCTGGAAGCATAGATGGTCTACGAGAGCAGACATTGCTCATAACTCTGAAATAGGTCACCCAGCTATGCTGGGAACAGGGACTCTGTGATTTCCCTTACAAAGGCAGTACCACATTTTAGGGACAAATGGAAATTTAACCTCAGACATTCATTCCAGCCCAGGAAAAATTCTTCCTCTCTAACCTCACTTCTTTGGGAATGTCTGTTTGCCTCGTTGGCAAGAATCTACTTGGATGTTAGTCCTTCCAGCTGTGCTGTGGGTCCTGGGAATGGCATCTCTATCTCCTCCCAGGGCCAAGTCTCTCTCTTCCATGCAGGAGGAGGACTCAGGCCAGTCCTAAGGGAATCAGCATGTCATTCAAACTGAGACCATGTCTCACCTTCAAGAGCAAATGTGTAAAATATGTAAGTTGTTAGATATAATAATAAAAGAAATGTCAGTGAATGCAAAATTTGACATAAAAGGATATTATAAGACCAACACCATTGAAGCAGCTTCCCTTCCATGCACCTGTGGATTTTCTGGAGTTTGTGTTCATCATTTGCTGACTTTTCTTTAGAAAATTACCCTCTGTGTACATGTGTGT
The DNA here is from genome assembly GCA_004027875.1 of Aplodontia rufa. Lineage (NCBI taxonomy): Eukaryota > Metazoa > Chordata > Mammalia > Rodentia > Aplodontiidae > Aplodontia > Aplodontia rufa. Next base: position 11,769 of record PVKS010017211.1, on the reverse strand, counting down.
ACCCTAGAAAATCTATTGCTGAGCTTTCTAAATTTACTCTAACTATAAAAAATTTAACATGCTGTCAACATTCTTACGCAACTCGTTTTTATCTCTTACCACTGAATTTGTGATGTTCATTCATGAGGGCCTGTGTGTGATCCTTCACTGTTTGATACTATGCCTTTGTGTGACCACATAATAATTTATGTCTGTATGAACAAATATTTGGATTGTTTCCAATCTTTTCTAGAAAAAAAAAAACATGTTGTAAACATTATCATAAACGTCTCCGGATGCAAATGTGGCATTTACCGAAGAACAGAATCACCAGGCCATATGTAGCACTTAAGCTAAATGAATGCCAAATTGTTTTCCAAAGTGATTGAGTGAATTTATCCTCTCCCTGGTACTGTATATGATTTTCAATAAATGTAATCTTCACCAGCACTTTGTGTTGTCAGATTCTTTACTTGAGTATATTACATATATTCTCTACACAGCACATTCTATCTTATCGTCAATAAATTGTTTTCATTACTTAATGAGTATCTTTTCAAAAATTTATTAGAGGTTCTAGTTTCCTTACTTAAGCGTATCTAGTTTTTATTTGCCTTGTAGTTAAATAAATATTCTGGATTCTAATAATTTGATCTCATATATGTGTGGCAAATATCATTCCCAGTTTAAACTATGTTCTTACTTTTTCTCAGCTGTCTTGTTGAACAGAAATTCTTAATTTTAGTGTAGTTGAATTTATTGATCTTTTATTCTCTGCTTGAATGATACCATTTTCCATGTAGATAATCAATTCAATTGTCTCAACACCAGAGGTAGGTTAGTTCTAATGTCTTTTGCTCACCTGAAAAATCAGCTCTACAAAAAATATTGTATGTATGTGTATAATAATCTGTGTTTGGCCTCTACTTTGCTCCATTTGTCAATTTGTGTGACCCTGCACTGACTATTGTGGCACTTTATTTCCCCAAGAATTCTTGATTGGCAAGGCAAGTGCCCCCACTGTTGGCTTTTTTAAATTTTTTATTTTTATTTTTTTATTTTGCTTCCCATGTATGTATTTAAGAACTCTTTTTTTTTTTTTAAGAGAGAGGGACAGTGAGAGACAGAGAAAGAGAGGAACAACTTTATTTAGTTTTTCACATGGCCTTAGTTGCTCCAACACTCAGTTGTGTACGTGGTGCTGGGGTTTGAACCCGGGTCCTCGTGCTTGCCAGGCAAACGCTGAAACCCCTGAGCCACCGCTCCAGCCCCTTAAGAACTCTTTAAAAATGCATATAACACCATTATCACATCTAAGACATAATAACTTCACATATCCAGTCAACAAAGTAAATTTCTGAAATTTATGTTTTAAAGAACTGTTTTGTTGAATCGTTGAGTAAGGTCCATCCCAAGAGTTTTGTATGGTCTGAGTTTTGCTGTTATGTCACCCTAGTGTCATTTAATATGCTCCTCAGTTCACTGCATTTCTTGTGAGCAGATAGTTTGAGTCTTGATCAGATTTAAGTTTATTTTGGGAGGAGAAGAGCCAAAATGACTTCGCAGGTGGTGGAGCACATCATCCAGGGTCACCTAATATCCAGTTGTCCTTTCTGGGTGTTAATAGAGCTATTGACCATCTGGCCTAATTCTCTTAATTTGCTAAAAATCACAAATGTTGGTATTCTAATTCTATAATGTCTTGGCGATGAGCTGGAATTTTTTCATGAAGAATAATTTCTCCTAATTAACAATGAAGTTACCTTAAGGTGCCATTTATAAAGGAAGAGCAAGTCAATGCTTGATACTTTTCATTATTTATCAATTTTCAAATGGTTACTTGGGGCGCCAACATCCTCCAAAGGCAAGGAATAGTGTTTTTTAAAATATCATCATGAATTAAAGGGCTCAATCAATTAGTGGTGTTTTAATCCATTATCCCCATTGATATCCAAATTGCCCCATTTATGGCCAATGGAAGCTTCTTTAATTTAGTTCCTGAAATCTTTTTATATGATGAGATAGTCTCTGTTAGAATCTTTGAAGTCTAAAATTGCAAGATGTTCCAGGCTCACTTGGACATCTCCTACCCCAGATCTGGAATCAGACTAAGACCCAAGAAGTCCTGGTTTCTATTCATTTAAAATGCTTTTCAGACAAAATATGATCATCTGAGCATCAGGATTCCTTACTGCTATTGATTTAGTCTTTGTTTATGAATAATTTCAGTGGAAAGAGCTAGGAAAAAATTTATCATGTATCTGTCATTTATCTATGTATCATCTATCATCTATCAATGTCTACCAATCATCTATCTTTTTATCATCTCTCTCTCTCTCTCTCGTGTCAATCATGTATCTATCTATTTTATAGTTCCAACTTAAATTTGTGATTAAATGGTTTTACCCAACCATTTCACTCTTCTGGAAAATTTCTTCTCCAAGGTATTAAAATGATTTTGAATTCTCATGAGCAAAAGTACTTTTCCCCAATACATTTTTGGAAACCTTTTGGATGAGCGTTTAAGTGCAGTTTCGTTTTACATCTAGTTTGTGTTGAGCAAGCCATTTTTTTTTGTATATGTACACAAACAAACACACACGTCTATTATTTATTTACTTATAAATCAGCTTGTCAAGTTCAACAGTTAGCTTGTAGGGGATTTTTATTAGAATAACGTAGAATATATAGGTCAATTCTCTTCAAGTTAATGTTTTTATGACATTGAATCTTCCTTTCCATGAACAAGGTCTATTTCTTCATGTAGCTTGGTCTTCAATGTCTTTCAATAAATTTTTCTTATCTCTTCTACAAAGGTCATTAGCATTTTTAGACTCTTTTAGGCCCTTTATGTGTTTGTTGCTTTTATAAAGGCTATTTATTTCATTTATGCTATTTGATGGTAAATATAATTGATTTTTTTCACATTTTTCTTATGTTGAATAGTTTTGCTAGCTTTTTGAAATATTAATTCTAATACTGGTAGATTTTTGTGGGGTTCCTCATGAGATCATCTACTAGAAATGATGAAGGTTTTAGTTTCCTATTCTGGTCCTTCTGCATTTGATATGTATATATTTTCATGTCTTAGTCTTCTACTGAAGACCTTCAGACAACATTGGATCATACCAAATCTTAGGTTATCTGCACAAAACCTTGCCAGGTGTCCCGCATCCAGCTTGGGAGAAAACTTTAAGGAAAACCTTATGTTATGGTCACCCCACACCCCCATGTCTGCTTGGGTTTGGCTGGTATGTAGGGAAGTCCTTTATTGAATTTTCCTGTTTTGCAGCTCTGAAATCTCCTACAATTTTGCGTGGTCCACCTGGATGGGCAGAGAAAAGTGCTAGATGACTCAGACCCCATGTCCATAAGAACAGATTGAGCTATGGTGGGACTGAAGGGTGTGTCAGGCAGGCACTAGGATAGGGATCCCTGAATTTAACTGTGACAAGTGGGTGGGGTGAACCCAAGGAGCAGGAAGTTTTAGGTCCTGAAAGTCCTGAGGGTCAGATGTAAGAAGCCATTCTGCTGTCATCAAAACAAGGAAGTACGTAGAGTATTAGGCAAAGTATTGGGAGACCAGTGGGCTCTATACTGTGGCAGGGAGCAGGAATGGGTGCCTTGGATCCAGGCTGTGTTGTCTAGACTCTATAAGCATTAAGGCTACACATGTATGTGTGGGTCAGTGTGGTAGATTCCAGCTTAGTGCTGCGGGGGCAAATGTGATTATGTGTGAAAATTCCCTAGTTCATGTGCTGGTGTGCACTAGGAACTCAGCAGAGAGCAGTTCCTGGCGGGTGCAGCACCTTGAACATAGTCATTGCTATAGCTGCCAGGAACTGCCGTTTATTGAGCTCCTATTGCATGCCAAGATATGAACCAGGGCTTTCTATCTGCTAGCTGTGGGCTCTTCTGCCAGCTCAGTAATCCCCCATGTTCTGTGGCTCTGAGATGTTCCCTGCAAGCCTGTCACAGCACCCACTTTGGAAAACAGCCCTCTGAAGCCTGCCCTTGTTTCCTGGTCTGTGAGTTCCGAGCTCCACACACTGACTTCTGTCATCTGCCTTGTTAACACTGTGTGGATGCCCTGGTCAGTTTGTGAGTAGAGCTCAGGCTGTGGCCCCCATCAGCAAGCTGGCACTGGCCCCACAGAAGTTGGGGGATCTGCACAGCCAGGGCCACAGCTGTTTCAGTCACAATTTTGGTTAGTACACACTAGTTAGGTTTTGCTTTTCTTTGTTAATCTCAATCACTCAGGGAATGAATGGACAGTAAAGAATCCTAGGATCTAGCTCATGTGGGCCACAGAATCATGGTGGCCCTGCACTGCAAGCTGCCATTTACCGTATGACCTTAGGCAGGTCTCCCCCGTTTCTGGCCCTCAGCTTCTCAGTTCAACTGTCTAGGATCCTCTGAGTGAGGATGCTCCCTCCCTAGATCCCCTCTTCTCGGCAGGCTCCTGACTCTGGGCAGAATCTTTGTGCGGTAAAGCTGAGCCTAGGAGGGGTTAGGAAATTCACTGCTCTCCTATCTCCCACTATTATCATGACCAATCTCCTTTCACACATTTTATCCTTCATTTTATGATAGCTATTAAAGACTGTTAGGAGCTCTCTCGGTTCCTTGAGGAATATTTATGCATTTTATAGGACTCTCATGTAGGAGAGAAGCTCCTTATTAGGAGCAGGCAGGGAGATCCTGCATTAAGGGGGCATTAGGAGCCCTCGCCCTGAGACTAATGATACCGCTGCTTCCTGTTTAACTCGCCAGTTTATGCACCTGTTTGAACTGTTTTCTTAGGGGGGATTAAGGGATCTTTGAGAATTTCACACAGTGCAGAGAGACAGCTCCTTTCTTGAGATCTTGCTTCTGTTTGCAGGAAGGGTGGGAAGAAAGGGAGCTTGGACTTCCTCTTCTGAATTTTCAACCCCTTCACCCCACCCTACTTCACTTACCCACAAAGTAATGGGCTCCTGGCCAGCAGCTTGGATTTCCTCCTGCCTGGTTCTCAGCAGCTTTAGTCCTCATCCACATTTACACTCAACCTCTCCAGTGCGTTCTATATTTCAGGGACAAGCAGCAATCTCCCGCCTTTTTTTTTTCTTTTTCTTTTTAATAGATTCTATTTTTTTACAGCAGTTTTAGGCTCACAGAAAAATTGAGCAGAAGGTAGAGAGAACTCCCATGCACCCCACCACCACCACATAGGCACAGCACACCCCAATCAACCTCTCTCCCAAGAGTGGCACATGTGCAGTAATTGGTGAACTCACATTGACGTATCCTTTCCCCCAAGACCATACGTTGCATTATGACTCGCTCTTGATGTTGGGCATTCTCTGGCTTTAGAAGAACATATCATGACATCCAGACATTTATACAGTGCTACCCGCCATTACAGAATCACACGGAAGAGTTCCCGTTCCGTAAAGTACCTCTGGTGTTCCTCCTAGTCATCCTGCTTCCTCCAGTCCCTGGCAACTGCTGCTCTTTTTACCGCCTCTTTACAGAATGTCATATAGTTGGAATCATATAGCAAGTAGACTTTTTAGATTGGCTTCTTTCACTTAGCAATACACATTTAAGTTCCCTCCATGTCTTTTCGAGGCTTGATAGCTCATTTCCTTTTAGTGTTGAATAAAATCCCACTGTCTGGGTGTACCACAGTTTATTTATCCATTCACCTACTGAAGGACACCCTGGTTGCTTCCAAGTTTGGGCAATTATGAATACAGTTGCTATAAACATCTGTGTGCAGGTTTTTGTGTGCATATAAGCCTTCAACTCTGTTGGGTAAATACCGAAGGATGTGATGGCTATGTTTACTTTTGTAGGAAACTGCAAAACTGTCTGCCAAAGAGGTCCAGCCTGCTGAGCCATTCCTGGGGGAAGTGGACTGACTGTCCATTCCTAGAATTTGATGGATTGTTGAATCTTCCTCTTAAATATAGACCTTGTCTTCTCTGGAAAGGCTAATGCAAGAAGGGTCTTTTTGTTGAGTATCTTCAGGATCCCTGCAGGAACCCCAGGGATGAGCAATGACTGTGGTCATTGCTGTTGCCATGGCGCTTGGAGGCAGGAAGGGGGACCCAACATAAAATCTCACTGTGGTCCCAGACTACCTGCATTAGAGTCTGAGGATGTTTGGATGGGCAGGTTTGCAGGTCTCCCACAGATCTAATGAACTGGAGCCTGAGGCGGTGTGCCCCAGAATCTCTGTGCTTAATTTGCTACCTGCGCTCCTGCAAAGCTGATTCTGACGGTCACTGTGTTTTGAGAACCTCTGACCCGTGTCCAGATTCTGTCACTGACTCATCCTTAGGCCGGCAAAAGGAAAGCTCTCAGAGCCCCAGAATCCCCCTCCAGATTGGGGTCCTTCTGTTCCGCTCCCCGGGAAGCTTCCCTTCCTGCCGCCTTCCTTTTCCGCAGTTGGACCTGCTGTCACCCTGTGTTTCTCTGTGCCTTTTTCTCCATCTCATTTTAATTGATTCTGAAGTGTTAAGGCATTTAGAGAGTATGAATTTGTGTTTCGCTGAAATCAATCTCTTTCTGCAAGCTTGCTTCCCCCTTCTTTCAAGTCAGCTAAATCTCGCCTCCCCAAAATTAAATGGCTCCAGGCTGAACCAGCCTTGAGTTGATTACCTAACTGCGTGGCAGCTCCAATGCCGCTGATCTGCCTTGACCTAATTTGACCCAGAAAGGTTCCCCTGTCCAAGAATATGGTTCCCTTTGGTGGAAAGAGGTGTGTATTCACCTGCCTCCCAAGGGATAAATGGCAGGAAGGAGAGGCAGGCTTCAGATGATGGGGGCGTTTAGCCCAAATAGGAAAGAAGGAGAGAGCCCCAGGATTGGGAGAAGGGAGGAAATATGACTGGCTTCTGATGTTTGGGGTGACCTCCAAGACAGAGGGCAAGCGCTTTCCTTCCTCATCTAAGGATCCTTGTTCTCACTGTGGCCTGGAGATCTGATGTCCCTGCATTGTGAGAGGTCAAGAGGTGTCTTGGACACAGATGAGTTTCTTAGTGTGACTGCCGGACCCTGAACCTCAGATTCTTCATTGGCAGAACAGTGGCGATTATCTCAGGCACCCACCCAAGGAGGCCGTGTTGTCACCACTGAAGTTCAGAGGGACAGGTATTAATCTACTTATTTTACATGTGTAGAAGAGGCCCCCGGTTATTTACATAGTTCATCCAAGGTCACACATCTGTCTCCTCTGTCACCTGGATCAGGTACAGGTTCTACTTTCTATCTGGGATGGTGGTGAGCTCAACCCTTGCTCCTTCATTCCTTGGGTCTGAGAGCACAGGACTGTTTGGAAAATGAGTAAGGCCCTGGGTGCAAGGCCAATAGGTTGCTATGCTGAGAACCAGCTTGGCTAAGAGCATTAGAGATCATGTGAGTCTGATGAAAGGGTGAAATGACAGTGCTCTTTCCACCAATGTCCTGGTGGCAGTTGACACCCAAGGGCTGGGTTTTGATCCTGTATACAGCTCCTATGTCCTCCTTAGCTTCTCTTTGTTGTCCAATGGGAAAGGGTAACGCTGCCTCCCCATTGCCAGGGCAGTGTTACGGAAAAATGAATGAGTTAATGGATGCGACTATGCTTAGCACAGTCCTTGGCACATGGTGGGTGCACAACAATGCTCTTATGTATCGCACATACAGAGGCATATAATGTAACAAGAACGTGCTTAAAAAATCTGCTAAATTGTCCACGAGAGCATGCATTGGTGCATGAATGCTGGCAGCACCGATTTTAGCCGGTCTGCCTGCCCAGGGCATGCCTTCAGCTCTGGAGCCCAGGGGACAGGACAGAATTCCAAATCACAAGGATACCTGTGTCTGTTAGAAAATGTACAGAGGGTGATTAGGAGATACGCTGATTACACACACATGAAAAAGTTCAGCCTCGGTTGGTTATATCAGCAATTCTTCCTCCTGGTTTCCTATCACCCCAGGGTGTCTCCAATTATCTCAAGAAGGGTCAGGAACCACTCAAGATGTTATTAATTTTAATCCATTCTAATTAAATATATAAATGGGCCATATTCCACTTTGTGGAAGGAGAAGAGAGGGAGAACAATATCTTAAAACCAAATACATAATTCTTGAGTACAAGTAGCAAACTTCTCAAGAGCTGGGAAGTTTTTCTTTTTTTGCTTCTCTTTCGCATACTCTTTTTCTTTTTGCCTTGCTGGGAGCTGTGATTGATGTGGAGACAGGCAGATTATACCGAGAAATGCAGGAGTGAGATAGGAAAGGTGAGGTCCAGAGCTGGGTGTGTGTGGTCGTGGGGGCACCTGAAGGCCTGGGTTCTTGTCCTAATTTTGCCTCTTGATGCTGTGTAACCTTGGGTTGTTTGCTTTGAATGAGTCTCCGTCCTTCCTGCTTCACCAGGTCATGGTGAGTTTAGAGGCAACAGTGAGCAGGCCAAGTGCAGAGTAATCAGGGCATGTATGCATTCCTGCATTCCTTCACTGCACGGATTAGGCACCACTGTGTGCTGGGTACTAGGCCACACGCATAGGAGCACAGATGAGCAGATTGGGGGCCAGTGCTCTTGTGCAGCTCACAGTTGATGAGGCTGCAATGGGAGCCTGGTGATGCATGGTGTGCTGCCCGTGAGAGCGAGCTGCTCCTACCAGAGGCTGCTTCTGGGGAACCGCAAAGGATGGTTCTCACTCTACAGTGAGGTCTGATGGATGATGGGAGACTCTGGCCCCGGCTTGCGCTTCACCTCCCAGCAGTTCCTAGGGATTTTGTGCACAGCCTATCTTCTTTCTTTGAAGCTCTTCAAAGGTCAGGTTGCAGGAGCACATAGATTGTATGGAGAGGCCATCGCTGAGGATGGATCGCAGGGACAGAGAGGTGGGAGGAATGGATACAACCTGTATATATCCACCCAGCTTAGAGTAAGGAGAGGGGTGTGCTGGAAGCAGGACAGAAAGGATCTGTCACAGCGAGGGCCAGGTTGCTGGGGACAAGCTTTGTCCTCCATGCTGGGAAGTTTACATGTGAACCCCAGAATATCATGTTTTTCAGAGTCTCTCTGCAGGTGAAGGAATGGGGTCACCAGTGGGATTGCAGGGGGCAAAGAGGCAGGAGGAGTCTCCAGTTTCAAGAATCCAAGACTCTAAAGTCATAGTGTGAGCAGAGTCAGAAGTAGAGGCCACTGAGAGGAGGCCAAGCAGCTGGCCCAGAGGGAGGGCCCAGAAATGGGTCTTTACATGCTCAAATGCTCCGTGCCTCTGATCTTGGGACTTGGCATGTGTCATACCACTACCTCCTTTCTGAATTTCTCTCTCCCTCTGTGATCTCTCTGCATCTAGTCAGTGCTGACTTGGCCTTCAGTCTCATGGTAGTTTTCCTTTCCTCTAGGAAGGCCTGACCCATTTCTCTGGACAGTGGTTGGAGGTGCCATCCACATGCATCCTTCATGTCTTGGCTCTAGATCCCCTGAATCGCCATGGCCTATTTCCCCACCAGGGGCCTCATGGGACCATGTCCTGTGTTTCCCATGGCTCTGAGTGCAGGATGTGGCATCCAGTAGGTGCTCAGGAAGTGTTTCTGGGATAGATGATATGCTGAGAGCGTGGGTACAGAGTCAAGACAGGGGTTGCAGAGACCACGGACGTTGCAGCAAGGAGCACCTTACTTACCGTCCAGGGCTCTGGGATTTGCTGCTGCTGGCCTGGGCCATGGGTGAGCTGCAGGGTCCCTCCTGCTCTCCTTCCCAGGCTCCTGGGCTGGAGCTGCAGCTACATCCAAATTCTCTCAACGTCTTGGGGGATTTTTTCCAACGTTTTACCTCTGACGCGCTTTGCATACTGCCACACATTTTAAAACCCACATATAATTTAAGAAACGTTTAATCAATAGAGTCTTGATTCATTTTTCCCTTAAATCATCAGTATTATTGTTGTGAAGAGCCCATTTGAAGTTCAGGAAGGCTCTTAAGCATTTTTAATAACCATTTTCTTCCCCTGTGTCCCATTTTTTAAAAAAACTATCTTTTTGAAAGATACTTTTTCCAATGGTTGAACAAACTCAAAATGCCAGATTCTCAATTGCTTAAATTGTGTCCAATATGCTGTTCTGTAAGGAAAACTGACCCTTTCAGAATAATTTCATATATATATATATTTTTTTTAAACCAAAACAGTTTTTGCTAGTGGTAGTTTGAAAGTTATTTGAGAAGGGCTCTTAACTCCCTGTGGTGACTTGAGGGGCCATTCCTGGGACCAGGGGGCCAGGCCTTCTACAAGAACCACCTTACTGGTCAGATACATACGTGGCAACCCATTATCTCAGGTCCCATATGATTCCCCATTTGCTCATCACAGCTTCCTTTCCCCAAGTGCCTAGCTTATACTAGTATCTCATTAAACCCTTCGCATGCATTATCTCATCAAGTTATTATTATGTCATTTTACAGACAAGGAAATGGAGGCAGAGGGCTTATGTGTTTGTTTCTGATGGCTGCTGGGACACATGATCAAATGAACTGATGACTTAAAACAGCAGCATTTATTTTCTCACAATGCCAAAGGCCAGAGGTCTGAAACCCAGGCACAGGCAGGGCACTGTGGGGGCAACTGCTCTTGTCTCTGAGAGCTACTGGTGGGTGCCAGCCACCCTTGGCTTGGGGCTGGATTGCTCTGGACTCTGCCTCTGTGGTCATATTGCCTGTGTCTTCTTATGCATGGCGTTTTCTCCTTTATGTCTATCTCTTTTGAAAACATTTGAGGTTGGGGCTGGAGCAGTGGCTCAGCGGTTACGGTGCTTGCCCAGCATGCACGAGTATGCAAATTTGAACCCCAGCCCCATGTACACAATGAAGTCTCGGGGCAATGAAGGCCAAGTGAAAAACTAAATAAAATTGATTCTTAACAAAAGACCCCTAGCTAATCTAACTAAAAGAAAGAGAGAATCAACGAAATCACCCCTTGACCACTTTGAAATCAAACAGATTATCAAACATATTTTGAAAAACTATACATCCAGATAATCTGGATGACATGGACAAATTTCTAGCACATACAATATCCCTAAATTGACACAAGATGAAATTGAACTCTTAAACAGCCCAATAACAGGCACTGAAATCCATACAGCAATTAACAGTCTTCCAAAGAAGAAAAACCCTTAAAAAATTAGGGTTGGATCCACCATATGACCCAGCTATCCCTCTCCTGGGTATTTTCCCAGAGGAGTTAAAATCAGCACATTACAGTGACTCAGCAAATCAATGTCCATAGCAGCTCAATTTACAATAGCTAAATTATGGAACCAACCCAGATGCCTCTCACTGGATGAACGGATCCAAAAGCTCTGATACACGCGCGCGCACACACACACACAATGGAGTTCTACTCAGCTATTAGAAACAGTGATATTGCAGCCTTTGAAGGTAAATGGATGGTAATGGAAGAAATCATGATGAGGGAAGTTAGCCAAACCAAGAGACTCAAGGGCCGAATGGTGTCCTTCATTTGTGGAGGCTGGAGTTAAACTCGTGCTTTGGAGTAAGGTAGACAAACTCATGAATTAGATACATAGAAAAAAATGCAAAATGTTAGTATTTATGAGATACAGTTTCAATGTACTTCATAAGATATTTGAACAAGCTATGCTGCATACCTGTACAAAAACATAAATGTTTACTCCTATTGTCAAATATTTTGAAGATTAACAAGGGATGATAGGAAGGGAGGAGAAGGGGAACTAAGATAAAGCAAGGTACATCCCAAGCAGTTATAAATGTCACTGTATATAATATATATA